>BPLQ01013383.1:0-131141 GCA_021605075.1 Caerostris darwini | reverse complement strand
ATTGTACTTATTTGCCAACATTCCTTATATACCCCTCTCTTAGACTCTCGTCATTGTTACGTACTATCCTCGCCTTCTGGTGGTTTCCTGTAATTTGCATATTCTTCTTCAAGATGTGTGTGATCATTCTACAGGTGAAATTTGTATTTTAGAGTTCAATTTCTGTGTGATTCTGAATTATCCTTAATTTATGGACATGAGTGTAATTAAACAATAAATGGTAAAAAAAATAATGATTTATTTGAAAAAGAACACTCGTTAAAAATACAAAATATAAATGAAACATAGATATGTTTTGTCTGTTATCTCCTTTTTTTCACAATTTTGGATGTCTAAATTCATGGCTAGGCTAGGCTAGTTTTTGGCCGAGAATTTAGAAACTAGTTTTTAGAATAGGAAATACAGTTTTGTTAAAATAGAGAGAAAATTTCAAAAGTTACATTTACACATTTTGTGAATTTTCATTAAAAAATTTATTCTAAGATAATAAATAAATAAATTTTTTTAAATATTTTCTAAAATCATACTAGTCAATCAACTATACAAATTTTTATCCAATATGGAAAATATTAAATGACGATTTATAATATATCATTAAAAATATTATATATCATTATGTATCATTTAAAATATAATAAATATTGATATATAAATATTATATTATTGATATATAAATTAAAATATCGTTATACATCAATAATATAGCATTTAAAAAATAATTTACTTAATTTTTTTTCAGATTATTTCTCATTCTAAAAATTGTCAAAAGTATTGTTAAAAGTAGAAAACATGAATTTAAAAGAAATCCATTTCTAGTTTGAGAAAATATTATTGTGTCACTAATAAGGTGTTATTGAATAAAAAACTGAAATTTTAAATTATAAAACTGAAATTAAAACTGAAAAAAATTAGATCCTAAAACCGATAACTGACTGAAAACAAATTTTAACCTACACAATTATGAAACATAAATACGGTATCTTTATGTTACAACATTAAAGATTAAAAATATATTCATTATAAAATGTAATGAAAAGCAAAATATTTTATATCTGAAAAAGTTCACGTTTGAAGGCTATTACTAATTGAAAAATCTCAGAAAAAAAGTGACTTGAAAAGCTTAAATTTTTTTTAAAGCTAGCAGAAGTTTTTAAAACATCACGGAAAGATTTTTTTTAAATTTTAACTTTCATAATATAACTTTTTATTAACTTTTAAAATTTTAATATTGAATGAAGCATATAACCGGAAAATATATATTGTTAAATTGTTTGAAATTTGATAAAAATATTTTTCTTAAGTTTCTGCATCTTGGAAATCATTTTAGGTAATATATTTTTTATAATAATATAATTATTATAAAATAAATATATTTTTTAATTGTTACACTTTAAGATCTGTTCCCTATCTATTCTAAAGACAATTAATGAAAACACTATAGCTATACATACATACATACATACATACATACAATATACATATATATATATATATGTACGTATGTATGTTTGTATAATATCAAAGTTTAGTATATACATATACACTCCTGTCCATAAATTAAGGATAATTCAGAATCACACAGAAATTGAACTCTAAAATAAAAATTTCACCTGTAGAATTATCACACACATAATTGAAGAAAAATATGCAAAATGCCCACGTGACATTAATTTTCACGTGAGTAATTTTATTCTTACGTTAGCACTTATTTTTTTACTTTTTAGTTTGATTAACTCTGAAAGCGTGTTTTTTTAGTTTTTTTAAACTATACTTTATTTTTCACTATATTGCAGAAAAGTCCTTTACAAATAAAGTTGAAATTTTAATCTTGCATCTGGCGCCATCTGATGGTAGATACATGCAACTTAAATCTAAAATAAGCTAATTAATTAATTAAATTTAATTAATGAGTTAATATTTGAAAAAACTGTATTAACATCAAGTATCATCCATTACAAGTTTAGAAAAATGTATTTGAACTTGAGTGGATGAATAAAATGTATTTTATGAACGATTGAAAATTTGAACAAGGTATATATATATATAGGGAGGGTGTGAGCTAATAGTAAGAATTGAATAAAATAAATAAGAGAATAATATTGAAAACTAAATTATTTCTAGCTAATTATCGTTTTTCTAGGGAAAGCAATTTGTCGTAAGATCGCGTTCTATAATCAAGAGTTCAAAATGTTTTCCAGTAAGCTTATACTTTTAAAAACACCAAATTTTAATGCATTTGTTTTTATGTGATTTAATAATGTGTTTTTAATAATTAGAAAATCATAAAAACTTGAGTAGGTAAAATAAAAATCAACTGGTTCGCTTTAAAATGTTAATTTGTCTAACTACTTGATGCCCATTTCCTATTATTAGTTTATATTTTAATATTTGTCGTCATTTGAGCTTTTTGAAGATCTTTGATTATATGACCTTTGATAATCTTTACTGATCTTTGCTTTCATGATCTTTGAATTTTGCTGATCTTTGATTATATGATCTTTGAATTTTGATGATCTTTGAATTTTGATAATCTTTGAATTTTGATGACCTTTGATTATTTTAATGTTGAAGAATTATTAAGACGTTAATATTAAAGAAGATATTATAAGTTTTTTCACCCAAATGAAATTTGACTTAGACAAGAAATTAGGCGCATCGTGTTTATAAATATTGTACGATACTTGTATATCAACTCTTTCATTGTAAATATTTTTTATTGAAAGTTGCACTCCCAGTTATTATTAACAAGAAAAAGGCATAAATTTCAAGTCACCAATTGTTAGTTCATGGTTAGGATGTTAATTGGTTGATGAAGAATGGCCTACCTATTAATAAATTTAAAGAAAATCAAGTTTGGAATTTTGAAGCGCATTTATGCACCTTGTTAACAAAGGTTTCAATACACCAACATTACATATCATAAGTATTTTCTACAAGAAACAATATTCATATACTTTTCTTCATACACATTTTTATTTTACCTTAGGAGAAAGTTCTGTTAACGTTTGCCATTTCCTTTTGTTAGCAAGTATTTCTGGAGAGATATTTATGACAGTAGCAGATGAAAAACAACACCTAATTGCCTTTTACTAGAAGAAAACGTATATGTGTTATTATATTTATTATACATATTGTATGTTCTATCTAAAAGAAATCCATTGCAGAATTATCTTTGGAATTATTATCTGGCAAGTCATAAAAGTTATAAAAATGGAATCAGAAAAAAAATATTTAAAAGCATAAATAATCGATTGGAAAATTTCAGAAGAATGTACCTTCAGAGAGAAAAGCAGAATAAAGTGAGAAATTTTCATTAAGCGGGAACATATTTTCCAGTCAATATACTCAAATATATCTGCTAATATATAAACTAGTAATTCATAAAGTGTTCTAAATGTCATATTATTATATTTTGATCCACAGTTATGCTGCATTATTTATATAGTGCTCTTTATGTTATAGTGATATAAAATGTAATTCGAAATGTTATATTCATTCTCTCCTTTTTACAATCGATACTATAAATTAGCTTATATTGATAATAAATTCCAAAATTAATATAATGGATTTAACGTATATTTTCATTCTTAAAATTAAAAAACAAATAAAATTCTAATTCAATTTTTTTTTTTTTGTATTTATGTATTTGGAAAAATTGACATTGAAATTGACAAAAAAACAATAAAACGATAATACATCAAAACAAAAGTTATTCAATGTCAAAAAAAAATGTATAAATGTCAATATTTCTAAAAGGAAAATATTTATTAAATTTGGTGAATAGGCACGAGATACTGTCAAGTTTCTTTGGTACTGTTGAATTATGTTAAAGCCAATGTGTTCAAACCGTAACCGTATATACATTCCTTTTGTAATATTTCGTTCTTCGTAAGAGGGTTCATTTGTTTGTCAAATGTTTTTCCCCATGTATAGTATTCAGTTGAGTAATAAATGTCGTACAAGAACGTTGTGCCTCTCACCTTTTCACCCTCATGAACAGATGGTCCGTCGAGCTGCAGAAAAATTCCAGCAGACATACTTTAGATGAGTTGGGGAGGTCAACAAAAGCGTTCGTACTCAACAATTTCGAATATTTGCTCAACGGAGCTAAAATAACACGTACTCAACAATTTCGAAAATTTGCTCAACGGAGCTAAAATAACGTGCGAAACATCGCATAAAAAATCAAATCATCATAATCATATTGCATCGTGCAAAATAACAAAGTGCGTAACGACGCATAGTGTGCATCATAACAAAGTGCGTAACGACGCATTGTGTGCATCATAACAAAGTGCGTAGCATCGCATTTCACAGCATCGTACTTACATTGCGGAAGGTCAAAGCCACAACATGGAAGGTCTTCTAAAACACAAGCGAATTGTCAAAGGTAAGCTAACTCGATTAATTACTATAGTAGATAATTTACAAAATCAAGAAAATTCTATTTCTGTTATTAAAGTGCATGAAAATAGCTTAAATATTTTGGATATTGAAGTACGGCCAACGGCCGTACCATGCTGAATATACCGGTTCTCGTTAGATCACCGAAGTTAAGCATCATTGGGCGCGGTCAGTACTTGGGTGGGTGACCACCTGAGAACACTGCGTGCCGTTGGCAAATTTGGGACCTGAATGGCCGAGTGTCTGGCGCTCGGTGTCACAGGTTTCGGGTTCGAATCCCGGCGGTGCCATGGATGTTTGTAGTGGTTCGGAATCCACTTTAAGCCGTAGGTCCCGGTCTTCTATGACTGTAAGAGCGTCACGGAGCAAAAGTCAGGCTTCCACCTACGGGGTGCTCCATCACAACAGAAGCTGCTTCCTTCCCCTTCAATCATGAGTCCATATGGGCTCGTGGGCTTGGCCAGCCAAGTGGGATAAGAAACAACAACAAACAGATATTGAAGTAAATAAATTAAATTATGCTGTTCTTTGTTCTTGTTTAGATAACGAATTTGATATATATGAACAGGATAAATTATTTTCATTAAAAATTACGCTAAAAGATGAATTAAAGAAACTCAGAAAGAATGGTAATAGTTCTAATGCATGTCAAAATAAAGTTAATACTAATGCAAGCAAAACACTTTCCTCCTTCCCCGAGTTCAAAGTTCATCGCGGGTTAGCGAGCGGGGTTAAAGAGAAACCAGATGTTAGGGGGACCATATATAAAAAAGTAAGCAATAATTCTGCGTACTCTTCACAGATCGTAGCTAATATTTGCACTTATTGCAAAAGTTCCTCACACTATGGATTATTTAATTGCGATAGTTTTTTGGAACTCCCTAACAAAGAAAAATGGGATACAGTAAAAAAATTAAAACTATGCAGTAATTGCTTAACAATCAAATCACATACGATTGATAAATGTCGAGCAAAATTGTGCAAAATCTGTACAAAACGCCACAATACAATTTTATGTTCGAAGGATTCAAATGATTCAAAATCTGATTCACAAACAGAAAATGAACTTCCTTCAATTAGTAGCAATAATGCAATCGTGCCCGCCACACAAGCGGTTTTATTGCCTACAGCAATTGTTCATGTCAAAGACATTAATGGCATTTCTCAAAAATGTAGTCTACTTATTGAAAAATGTATTCTAACAATTGGTGACCAGTCAAGGCTCATTCATTAGAGAGAGTTGCGTTAATTCATTACAATTAAATCGCACTAAAACAAACTTAAGCGTAGACGGTTTGAGTTCACGAAAAGTAGGTAGAGTTGCAGGTTCGGTTAAATTACAAACAACATCACAATTTAACAAAAACGCATCTATTATTGTTGATGGATTAATCACGCCTAAAATCACCTGTGACCTTCCTCAATGTCCAGTCGATGTATCTGTTTTAAAAACATTCAAACAATTGCAGTTAGCAGATGTCAACTGTCACCAGCCTAGTCCAATAGATATTCGTTTGGGCGCCGATGTGTTCAGTGAAATTATGCTTAGTGGACATTTAAATGTTTCCGGAATCTCTGCTTCAGAATCAATTTTCGGTTGGGTAATTCTCGGAAAGACAAAGGACATTTCTCAAACCATTCTATCTAATCATGCTAGTTGCAATGCAGTTGAGTTTGAACTTGACAAATTTTGGCAATTAGAGGAAATTTCAAACATAAAGCCTTACACTCAGGAAGAAACAGCTTGTGAAAATCATTTCATACAGACTTTCTCTCGTGATTCAACAGGCAGATTTGCTGTTAAATTTCCATTTCGTAAATCTAGTAATGAACTCACGAACTTGATTCAAGAAGATTTGCGGCTACCAAATGCTTCTTTGAGCATTGATGATGACACGGTAAACACTTTAGGTATCCTGTGGCACCCAGCCTCAGATGTCTTCTCCTTCAAAGTCAACTCATTATTTCTTGAAGGCACCTTAACCAAAAGAACACTTCTTTCAACAATCGCAAAGACTTTCGACCCTCTTGGATGGTTGTCACCCATCAAAATCCACAGCAAACTACTCATGCAAAAACTGTGGAAATATCAGTTGCAGTGTGATGAAGTCGTTCCTCCAGACATTGCAATTGAATGGAAGGCATTATCACAAGACATACTATTTGTCAAAGACTTCAAAATTTCAAGATACTTATTTCATGATCCAGACAAAGAAATTCCACCGGAAGGGTTTAGTGATGCTTCAGAAAAAGCCTATGCAGCAGTAATTTACTGTCATTCTGTGTCAAATACAGGACAAATCAAAGTTCAACTAGTAATAGCCAAAACTAAAGTTGCACCTCTTAAAACCATTTCACTTCATCGATTGGAATTGTGCGGAGCACTTCTATTAAGTAAATTGATGGACTTTGCTAGTAAAGCATTTGACATTCCTATATCACAATCTAATTTTCATACGGATTGCACAATCGTACTTGCCTGGATAGGATCCCATGCCAGCCGATGGAAAACTTTCGTGACCAACAGAGGGGCGAAAATCCAGACTTTGTCTTCTCCTACCCAGTGGCATCAAGTTAGTGGAAATGAAAATCCTGCTGATCTCGCGGCCCGTGGTGTGTCATCTTCAACACTACTTACCTCATTGTGGTTGTGGGGTCCAGAATTTCTATACAACGAATGTTCTTTCCATCCAGAATCTTCTGTGCCAACATTGAACGATTCTGTGTCGACATTGAACAATCCTGTGCCTGAAGAAAGGTGTTGTGTACAATCAACTATTGCAGCCAATCATTTGCCAAATTCAAATGATTTATTTCAGAAATATTCATCTCCTTTCAAGCTGAAACATGCAGCAGCATATTGTTTAAGGTTTGTTAATAATTGCAGAAATTCAAAAGATCAGGTAACTGGTTTTTTAAATACTGGTGAACTTACAAATGCTATAAATGTGTTAATCAAATCTGTTCAATTTATTGTGTTTAATAATGAAATCAATGCATTAAAAAGAAATCAAGCATTATCTTGCAGAAGCAAAATTCTGTCTCTAAATCCATTTTTGGATAATTCAGGTATTCTCAGGGTGGGCGGTCGCTTGCGACATGCAAATATCGTATACGGCCACAAACATCCCATCTTACTGCCAAAAAGGCACATTTTAACTGATCTCATTGTTAGACATTATCATGAAATTCTCTTGCATGCTTGTCCACAACTTGTGCAATCTTCAATCCAAGAACAATATTGGATTATAGGTGCTAGAGATGTCATTAGACATTTAATTAAAAAATGTGCAAAATCAACAAAATATCATCTAAAAAGTGTTGTTGGTGAAGCTAAATTAACATATGAAAAATTTGAAACCTTTTTATCACAAATAGAGGCTTGTCTTAATTCTAGACCTTTAACAGCAATTTCTAATGATCCAAATGGCCTATCAGCGTTAACACCTGGTCACTTCATTATTGGAAGGTCATTGACAAGTATTCCTGAGCCAAATTACATTGAGTCAAAAATCTCATATCTTACCAAATGGCAACCAATTCAAAAAATGGTTCAGCAATTTTGGAAACGTTGGCACAAGGAATATCTATGTCGATTACAACAAAGAAAAAAGGGCTTTACCAACTAAAAATTTTCAAACCAATAATCTGTGTCTTATTAAAGATGATAATTTGCCCCCAATAAATGGAAAACGGGTAGAATAATACAATTACACCCTGGTCTTGATAATATCGTTAGGGTTGTAACCATCGAAACAGCAGATGACACATTTAAAAGAAATATCACAAAATTATGCATGTTACCAGTTTAAATTTCATTAATGTATGTTAATTGTAGCATTGCATTTATTGTATAATCAGTGTATTTCTATTCAATACTCATTCAACTCTGTTGATTTCATTTATGTATATTAGTATGTAATGTACACTTTATTTCATTTATTGTTGAAATGTTATTTCAAGGTGGGCGGCATGTTCAGACCGTAACCGTATATACATTCCTTATGTAATATTTCGTTCTCCGTAAGAGGGAGCTCTTTTGTTTGTCAAATGTTTTTCCCCATGTATAGTATTCAGTTGAGTAATAAATGTCGTACAAGAACGTTGTGCCTCTCACCTTTTCACCCTCATCTACACAATGAAATAAGTGAAGAAGGAGCAGTATTCTGGTCTGTGAAGTTGTCTTAATGTGTCAAAACCAGTCTCTGAACAGATTTGCAGAGAGTGATGGGTAGTGGATAAATATAAGGAAACAAAGAATATTGTAGGTATTTATTAACATAGAGCGATTTTCGTAAAGAATGAAATATGGGCCTACAGTAACTGAAATAGGCTTCATAAAACTTGCACTGCAAGTAACTGAGTATTCTGGCAAAGGTGTAGTCGATGGTGGTGTTCCCAAGGGTAGTAAGTCCATTGGCGGCAATTGGTTAAACTCGAAGGCAGTATACATGGAATTGAAGCGAATTTCACTATGATATAATAGTGGGATCTTACAATGCACGGTGGTAAGCCGTATCTATTGCTCGCAATTGAATTTGGGACCAAAGACGAACACATACACTCCAATAAGATACGAACTCATTTCCACAAAACAATTTTTTAAACTGCGCAAAGGCTATTCTTCCGATATATATTCCCTTTTGAAATGAAGGCTAGTTTAAATAGTGCTCAAGAAACCAAGGCAAATCAGTCTATCCTTATTGAAATCGAGGCTATGCTTTTCTGCAATTATAATATGCTCCACATCACTTAAATCCTTAACCTCAATGACGTCATTCGTATGCGCTCACTCATCTTCGACCTGGAGCCCTCTACTCAAGTTGTCTATCGGCATATGACTCTTTTTATCCCTCTACATGTTTCAGTACGAAGTAATACTTCAATTTCATATTTTCTAATTAAGCTTCAACATTCGTTGCGTATGAACTAACATTTTAAAATGTCACCAAAGATTTAACTAATTTCTGGTTTTCATGCATATCAATTTTATTTCATTGTGGCATTTATGGTTATGTTTAGTTAGATCTCCTCGAGACCTTTCAAATAAGCATTTGTTAATTCCAGTAACACTTCTGCAAAGGAAGAGTGGAAACTGAGCTGGTGGCACTGGATTCTGGGCAGATATTGCCCGCTACATGTCATGCTGTTCCCCTCTTTCCGTTAGATTATTTCAACCTTCTTCTACTTAATGGTATTTTAAGACTTTACAAAATATGTAGAGTTTTGGAATTAGAGTGCACAAGAAAATATAACACTGCAGTCCTGAACATATAAGAACCCATTTTATAAATGTATAAATGTTTTCACACCAAACTGTGATCGTTCACGTGAAAGAGCTTCGGCAGAAATTAATGTGTTCATTTTATCTCGTGTTCGAGTATAATGTTTTTTCTTTCTTTTTTTTTTTCCTCTCTTTATCTGAGGAATCATTTGCACAACGGAAGCGACTCCTCTCTTTCCAAATAACATTAGCTATAATTATTTATTCATCTAAAAGTAATACTTTGCTGTTTTTAAATAGCGGACAGGCAAGTACATTATATATGGAACACCTGTTTCCTTAATTTTGAGATTTTTTTTATATTGTAAAGAATAGAACCAGATTACATCCTTTAAATGCGATAAAAGGTTTTTTTCTCCCTATCCTTGTATAAGTAAAGCTGTTTCTGATTTAAAATACATTATTTTAATGTTAGAAGATTTGCTAATGCATTAAGAATGTATTTAGATTTACTAATGCGTTTTCTAGATTTTTTTTTGTAACTACTTTTAAAAATCGTCAACAAATATCGCTAAATATTAGGGACCATTTTAAGTTTCGTCAAAAATTGTGTCAAGATTTTATGAAATCCGAAAACGATTTATAGTCTAATTTAATAATATTCATTGAGATGATTATCAATATTTTTTATTATTTTCCAAAATATTCATTATCATATAATTGCTTTTTAGAGTTGATTAAGCATTACTTAAAGTTAAATTATTGCAGTTAAAATTTGCAAATTTTTAAAAAATTGACAAAAAAAAGTAGCAAACAAACATTTTATTTGTTTATTTATTTATTTTTTTTTTCTTAGAATAGCTATTCTTTATAATTATTTATTTATTAGTTGAAAAATTTATGCTATAAAATGATAAATCAATTTTTTGTTGTTGCATAGAATATTTACAAGACTCAGAAAAGTACTAAACAAGTAGTAAGGGATCATTTCATTGAATATTATTATTTTAAGGTTAACATATTCAAGGTAAATTAATTAAAATATTTTCAAAATTAAAAATGATTTCTGAAATATTGCTTTTATTTCACTATATTTGCGTTTACTTATTTCCTTAAATATTATTCATTTATAACTGATGTTATTATTTTTTGTGCTTATGCGTTTAAGTAAAATAAATAACATAATATACAATTCGAAAAAAAAAAAATAATAATTTGAGCAAAATAATGTCATGAAATAATTTTATATTAAATTACTTGTATATATTATATGTAATTATTAACTAAAATTATTATTAATTACTAACATTTGTATTAAATTACTAAAAAAAGTTTTCGTATTGCATTCAATAATAAAATCGATATTTTCAGTTTATGTAAAATGCTCAAATAAAATTAAAAATGTAAATTAATAACTGATTTCTGTTTCTGTTAATAACTGATTTCTGCAAGAATTTGACCTTATTAACATGTATGCAAAAAAAATTATATTACTATTTATTCTAGCATTTTAATTTAAAAAAGAATATGTTGCTTTATTTTGCGAATAAATAGGTTTGGAAACGACATTGTTAAAAGAACTAAGGAAATACATTTAATTTGTATGCTTTTAAATTCGTCGATATACAGGAATAAAAAAAAAAAAGAAAAGGTTTTAAATTTAATAAAACTTTCAAGAAGGCAGAACGTAAATATATAGAGAGAAAATACACAGTGAAATATTAAAATATTTCAACATGTTTTATTCGAGATGAACATATATTTTTTTTGTACATATATAAAATGTTCATATTTTTTTGAAATTTCTATGTACTTTTAATTAATAAAATGTTTTTTTTTTTTTTTTTTTTTTTTTTTTTTTGTCATATGCTTTGTAACCTTGTAATCTTGCTAATATTTGCTGAGATGACTATCTTTAGAATATGCAATCGATTTCTACAGGCGAGCAGTATCGAAAGCTGCAAACGGTAGAAAAACATTTCTGCTAAAATGTTAGCTTTTGATCCAAATGCTGTAAAAATTTGAAAGATTTGAAAGGATGAGGAATTCAAATTCACTTTTCTCAAACCTCTCAGAATATTATTTCAAAGATACTCATATTATACGACCGGGTTTTAACATATTTTTTATATGATTGTTTTTTTTTAATGATTATTTATTGATTTTTTTCCAGAGAGATATTAAGGTTGCAGGAGATTCATTTTTCTCAAATATGTATTTATTAAACGATAATATAGCTACTCGTATTATAAGTTGAATAAGGAAAGGATATGAATTTATAGAGAATTCGTAATGCTTTTGAGAATTTTTTTTTCAAACGCAGCTGGCAAACACTTAGACAATTGTCTTCGTTAGACATGTCTGACGTTACTCACTTAGGTGAGAGCTTGAAGATAAGAGTAGAAGATAAGCTTGAAGATAAGATAAGCTACGGACGCGGAGTAACAATAACCCCGCAAAGCTCATGTTAGACCGGGGTGAACGATTTAAAGTGAATTCCGAACCGCTACAAGCATCCGTGGCCCCGCCGGAACTCGAACACAAAACCTGTGGTACCGAGCGAAAGAGCGCTAGCCACTCGGCCATTCAGGCCCACGCTTTTAAGATAACATGGGTTATATTAAAACTGCCCAAACTGCGTTGACAAGTTGTGGACATAATATGTAGAGGCTGAATGTGCTAAAAATCTGCTACTTATAACTACTGCTACTGAATAACGGCAGTTAAAAGTAGCCGGAATGGAGAAACCAACAATTATTATAATTTCTAAGCCTTATCATAAAGCAACAAATTTATATATACAAAAAAGGAAACTGAGTGTCAGACAAAGATAATATCTATAATTTAATTCTTATAGGATCAAACGTTGGTATTAATATATCGACGGAAGGTCCGACAGTCTTATCGGGGCTCCCCGAAAAGACCGAATTTTCGCCAAGCATTATTTCATTTCAACAGCTAGGCTGCAATTCCGGAATTCGCATTCATAGTGGTTCACGTCTCTTCCTTCTTCAAGAGATGAATGCTGCTCGGAAAATAATGGCGTTTCCTAGGGGCTCGTAACAAAAAATTTGGTCGGGATAGTATAGCTATTGGCGTAAACTGTTTTTATTCCATGATGATCAAAATGTATTATGATTATCCTTTAGAAAATTTCACTTATAATTTCGAAATTATAATCATTTAAAAAAAATTTCCGTTTTTCGAAAAAATTTCCTTTTTATAATTTATATGTTTGTTTTAAAGTTCTCTATTTAAAAAAAATATTTAGATTATAAATATTTTTTATGTTAAGAATAAATGTCCTTGAAATGCACAATAATTCTACTGCAATGTAAAATAATAATTTACTGTAATACTATTCTATTCCAGAATTTTACGAAATAAACTCATGTTTGTGAAAATTGCAACACCATGAAGGAATCGTCATAATTGAATGAAATTTAATACACAGTTGAGTGGTAGTGATACAAATAAATGATTAAATGTTCAAAGCAAACAAACAATAACAAGAGATCGGAATCAGTATTTTGTGTAGCCACCATGCGCGGCAATAAGTGCTGCTACACGAGGTGGCATGGAGTCAAACAAATTTTGAATGTCTGCTTGAGGAAGAGCATTCCATATTGTTTGTATGTGCACCCAAAGTTCGTCTGCAGAAGCAACAGGACGAGGATCACGAGCGAGACGCCGACCAACGAAATCCCACACATGTTCAATCGGCGACATATCCGGGGAATACGCAGGGAAAGGAAGAAGCTGTACCTGCCGCGTTTCAAAGAAGGATTGAACAGTCCTAACGATAAGAGGGAGGGCATTGTCCTGTTAAACTACAGTTCCTTGGGGCTGTAGAACTTCACTGATGTACCGGTTCCTGCCCACATTTCTTAGCAATTGAGATCGTCCATGATATGCCACCCCAGACCATAACTCCGGTTTCGTCCACTGTGGCGTTCGATAATGCACTCCGGTGTGGCGTTCGCCGGCATAGCGTCTGACACGAATGCGGCCATCATGGTACCACAAACTAAAGCGGGATTCGTCAGAAAACAAGACATGCTGCCAATCAGCACGCCAATCTCTATGCTGAGCGGCCCATTGTAGCCGCAGACGGCGATGGTTTAGCGCGAGAGGGATCCTGTATAAAGGAGTCCTTGCGCGCAGTCCACGCTGCAGCAGACGTCTACGAATTGATGAAGCACACAATAAAACACCTGTAGCTATTGAACATTGTACTGCCAATTGTCTAGAGGAAGCTGTACGGTCCATCAACGACATGCGGACCAAATGTCTATCGTCGCGAGCTGACGTCAAATTTCGAGGTCCACTCCCGGATTTCCGAGTTGTGCGACACTCGTAAGTCCACTGCTTCCAAAGACGCAGCACTGTGCTGCTGTTACACTGCACACGAGGGGCTACTGCACGATAAGACAATCCAGCTTCACGAAGGCCGATGATTCTCCCCGTTCAAACTCTGTAAGTTGTTCAAATCTCGCTCTCTTTCGTCGAAGAGGCATAAGTAACGATTGAGCTAACTTTTACCACTAGCAGATAACCACCGATAACCATACTTGCCTCGCTACAGCCGTCTATTTATTCGGATCCATACGCCGTTCAGAGGGCGCTGCTCATCTTACGCATGCGCTACAGATTTAAAATTCTAATCATTTGCATATTATTGTGCTAATTTGCATTTCCTGAAAGTTTCAGCTCACTCGCGTAAGTCCTTCATGGTGTTGCAATTTTCACAAACATGAGTTTATATTTATTTCACACCTTTGATAGAATGATCATACAATGTTTTCTTTTTAATATTAGTTTAAGGTAAGTAAATGAAAATGGATTGTAATTTATAATGTAAAACTTGAAAGAAAATATGTTACTACTTAAAAATATATTGAAATCTTAAAAAAATATTCCGTAAACAAGATGATTAAAAGATAATTACAAAAAGAAATTTAATAAAGGTTGGTATTTTCAGTCGTTTTTGTGGCTTTTATTCTCTCGTTACGATTATGCAGTTATGGAGTTTTCAATAAGTGGTTTTTTTATTCAGTAAAAATATTCAGTTTTCATTTTTAACGGCATTAAATTACGATCGCGCCACTATTAATGCGTATTATGGTTGGGATTATAGTCCTATGGGGCTGTAAATTTAAGTCATATTGGGCTAGTTTTCGGGAGATAAGGAAATTTTCCCTTTATCATTTATATTTATTTAAATCATTAAATAATAAAATTTTGAAAATGGAATTTATTTAAAAATAAAAGGGAAAAAATTAAAATGCAAAAAATATGAGGATATAAATTTCTTTGTTCTTTTCTTCTTCTACTTTATTTTCCCCTCCTTCTTTAGAACATCAATGGCCATCATGTACCACTTATGCATTTCCAAACAGTCCCCCGATGGCTATGCCTTTCTAGAGGAATTTTAGGGATAAATGTCCTGAAATTGCGCATGGCAGAAAACCCCCCATTGGGCAACTTGAATTTCCGCGCGAAAAGCTTTTCTAAAGTCTCATCGTTGCAGAAAGTAGTGACTACAGCAATAACGCCATAGGATTCGAACGACGATCTCCCTGTGCACTAGCTATGTACTTTGTCGTTGTGTCATGAATTGGCAAATATAGGATAACGCACATTTTTTTCGTACTTCTATCCTCTGTGAGAGGCACTCAGATATAACAAGAAGTCAACCAATAGTAGCAGTCAACCAATTAGTCAACAGTCAACTAATAGCTATAGTCAACCAATCAGCATTAGTCAACAGTCAATCAATAGCCAATGGTAAAGAACGTTACTTTTCAGTTAAATTTATAGATTTATCTGGCTCAAATTTCAACATAGTATGAGAAAAATCCATGAAAAATCCACCAAGCAATCTGACTAAAGATACGTAAAATGTACTAACGTTTACACAATAACAATCGAGTCTCCTCATTTCCTAAAAAAAAACGGCAACACATTCTGATAGGGATCTATTGAGTAGTATCTGAAGCATTACTCACCTTTATACTAGTGTCCAACTTATAAATAGGTGTCTTATGGTAAGACAGACCTAGGCTTCTGAAAGGGAAACAATTTTTTAATAAAGTTTTGATTATTACTCTTAAAAAGCTTTAATAATGATTGAAAGAAAAAGAAAATCTTTAAAAAATATTATATGACAAATTTCTTTATTCCCTCATTATGAATTGGAATGGTATTTGTTTTGTACAAGAAAGCTGTTTCAGCAATAATATAAAATTTGGATATTACGATTATCTTTATTAAAATTATGATTATATTTATATGTTCTTATCATACATAACACTCACCAAACTGATACAGGACTTCCACACACACACACCACTGAGTCTTGCCTATTTGAGAAACATTAAATTCAACAAGAATTGTTTTCTCGTCCATGTTCGAATTAACTACTTAGTGGTCCATGAATCGGTTATATAAAATGCATCAAAAATGAATTTTGCTGAATGAATTTTAATTAAAAACATTTTCACAAATATTTGTATTAAATTGAATTGAATTTTTTAAATTGTTTTAAAAATACAGAAAGTTTCTTTTGACAATGGGGAAATGGGGAATAAGCAATTATTCATTCATGTCTTAAATGTAGCTTTCAAACAATGTTTTTTTTTTTTTTTTTTTTTTTTTTTTTTTTCAGTTTTCGGTAAAATTTGTTGGTACTGAATCCAGTTTCATGAATTATTTAAAATTTACAGAAATTAAAGGTATTCTTAAAAATGGAAGTGAAATGAATATGGTTATTGATGTAAAAATCGAAAAAAAAACATTTAATATTATTGGATGGTTTCATCTAATTTCTTTTATCTCATATACATGTTAAAAATAGAACTCGAAATTTTAAGTTAACGTTCTAGATATAATTTCAAGATTAAAACAAGCCGAGTGTAAAAGGAAGAAAGCATAAAATATTAGCCGAATGTAATTCATCTACACGTTGAAAGAAAAAAAAGCCGTAAGCCGTAAAATAAAGTTTGTAAGAGTGGAAAAGTAAAGTTTACGTGCTACAAATTTCTCTGGATATTTGTATAACATCTATGTAATTTAATTTGTGGCTGGTCAATCGAAATCATGAATTCTCGAAAAATCGTAGCTCTGCTATTGAGAATCGAAATCATGAAATTCCAAAAATAGCATATTCAATTCTCAGTAGCATAGGTTAGCTACGCTTGATGAACAATAAACATCTGTACGTCAAGGCACGAGTTTAAAAAGTATATTTGACATTCAAAAGAAATCCTAGCAACTGAAATGTTTCTACGATTTCTTTTATATTTGAAAAGAAGCTGTAATATTTCAAAGCATGTTTATTTGAAATATAAAGCATTAATAGGAATTCTTATAAAGTATATCTCAAGCTCAGCTTATTATTTCGAATAACAATAGTTTTTTTTTTCTTTTAAAGTAATATATTTTATTAGAAAGGATGAATGTAATTCAATATATAAATTCTGTAGCCTATAAAATGACTTTAAAATAAGAATTTTACATTATTTTTTCAATATTTCTAAAACAGTTATTGAATGGGTTTTGATTAAACTGTATTTGTATAAAAATATTTCTGTATCCAAATTAGTTCTCAGTCAGGTTTGGTAAATTTTCATATAAATACATTTTTCTTTCTTATTTTATTATTTTAAGTTATTCAGTCCCTGAAACACACGAAAATGTATTCAAATATCAATTATATATATAAATAGCATATTTGAATGATATAGCCTGATATATTTAGAAAAAGGTATTCATTTTAGGTTAGTGAATTTTATAAAAGTTATGTATTGATAAAGTTTCGTTATTTTTATGATTTTAAAAATGATGAAATTGGATTTTGGACTTCTACTATCAACCTACAGATTTTTAGAACTAATTATTTCCATCTCACTAATTGAAAAAACACATCACTTCCAAACTTTAAAATTAAAAAAAGAAACTGTCAATAATGATGAAAATATTGAGGTATATATATATATAAGTTATTACGGATTTCATTTTTTTTTCATGTGAGCTAAAATATAATAATCAGTTTAATAAAAATATTTTTACCTTCCTTTGTAGATTTTAAATTTTTGTTTTCTCATTAATATCTGGGAAGTATATGGAAATTGTAATTTGTAAAATGGGTAAGCTTTCCAAAACTGACTTTGAAGTAGCCATAAATAGAACGTCTCTGTTTTTATTTTTATGTCTAAATCTTAATGTATGAGATATTGAATGTTAAAAATGTCTAAAAAATTAAAGATTTGGTGCTTGAAAACCGTCGATTTATAATCAGAGACCTTACTGTTGATGTCGGGATTTCAAAAAGATCGGTTAATTCCATTTTGGGCCTCAAATACCTCAAATCTCGATTGGTACCGGAAACACTGAATGCGCCAGCCAACACTACATTGAATCTTCGTGACTTTTTCGCCAAAAAATGAAACCCATGTCGTTCCGCAGCCACCGTATTCACACTGTGCAACTTCTGGCTATTCCCTAAACTCAGACCACTCCAGGAACACCGTTTTGAATCACTTCCGATGGCTTTTTAGCATGCATTGAGGATTTTAAAAAGTTGCATTGTGTCCGGAGGGCATTACTTAAATAATACTGGAAGAATAAATAAAGAGTTTTTGAAAAAAAAAAATAATTGGTTTTACTTTTTGGGCACAGTAGTGCATATACAAGCGTTCTTATTCTCATTTTTGATTCAACATTCATACTGAATATACAGGTTTGGCAATCCAAATATTCCTTTTTGCATATTAATTTCATCTGTTTTCAAATAAAATACTTGTACATCAAATTCTCCCTCTCAAATTAGTGCTTTATTTATACGTTAGTGCTTTTACATGCGTATGTTTATAAAGAGTTATATGCATATGTAAAGCTGAAAAAGCATGTATTAACGCACTAAGATATATGCATATATACGCACATACATACACAACTATATACGAATATTTATGCACATGTTAATGTATATATATATACGCACTTACACACACATTTATATGCACGCCCCACGCACGCCCGTACTTATATACATACAAACTTGCACATACATATTACAGATCTATATATTCGCAAACATATACACTCTGATGCCCACTCAAATAAACACATAAATAAGCACATACTCACATAAACAAGATTGATTAAGTTGTCAATTTTTTCTAAATATTTGATTATTAAAAACTTGATATAAGAATGTATGCTCGAAGAGATGCTATCTTCTTTAAAATTAAAATCTTTTCTCTTTTTTTGTTGTTCAGATGGATATTTTATTTTAAATTTAAATTAATTTGACAAATTTATGATTTCGAACAATTTTTTTTGCAGATTAATATGATTAAGTGATCCGATTAAATGTTGCATTAGCATTATCTATATCGCATGAAACTTATTATAAAGGTTTCTGGCTAAACATGGTAGTTTTCTAGATTTTTAGTACTTGTCAATTTTGGTTTAATTAAATTATTTATATGGGTTTTATATTTTAATTATTTTGTTATATTAAATTTATTTTCATTCCCAATTGAATATGATAATTTATCGGGTTGTAAATGTTCACGTCAGACTGTTTCTTATAGCGAATGACATTTTGATTAAAAAATATTATGTACAATTTTTCGATGGTTTTTTTCTTTTTTTTTGCTGTTTTTACCGATATATTCACGTAAAAAATATTACGTATTATTTTGCGGATTTTTTTTTTGCACTTTTTACTGATATATTTAAGTTCGTAAATTAACCATTGTAAAAGTTAAATCATTTCACAATAGCTGGGGAATACCAGGACAGAGGTGCAACTGTTTATTTGAAACAGTAGATGGATAATGTAAAATTTTGATAAATAAATTGCTACAGAATATTGTATGCATTACAAAACACATGAAAATGTTTACTACCAAAAATTCTGCCAACCTATACATTCTTTGAGACTTTCTGCTAAAGCACAAGTAAACAAAGATTCGCATCTGCTTTCTGTGTATCTTGCAGTTATTGATCACCGAAACTATGAGACAGCGTTGCAATTGTGACTACACATATAAATAACTGACATATATAAAGATTACACATATAAATTACTTAATATATAATGACTACACATATAAATGACTTAATATATAATGACTACACATATAAATGACTTACATCGATAGTTGGATAGCCGGCTGAGATTTTTCTATTTTTTTTTTTTTTGCCTTACACTTATCAGCCCTAATTCTACAATAAAGAGCACAAAGATTTTTATGTTTAAAATTACTTAAAATTTCCTATGAAAAACTAAATGTTATGTAAGCAGATGAAGCATTGTATTCTATATCGTTCATGAGTAACAGGAAATCTCTCTCTTTGTATATATATATATATATATATATATACAGAGACGGAGAGAGAGAGACAGAAAGAGAGAGAAATTGGGAGAGGACAGAAAGAGAGAGAAATTGAGAGAGAGAGACTGAAAGAGAGTTATGGAGAGAGAGACAAAGAGAGTGATGGAGAGAGAGACACAAAGAGAGAGATGGAGAGTGAGACAGAAAGAGAGATGGAGAGAGACACAAAGAGAGAGATGGAGAATGAGACAGAAAGAGAGATGGAGAGAGAGAAAAAAGCATGGAAAGATTTAAACTTTTATTTTCATTAAAATAATTATAAATTTACTTTAAGAAAGAATATAATATTTTTTACAAGGCTCATTAACATTATCTCAAGTTTTTTAGTTGATTTTTCCGCCAATAGACAGTTAATGATCCATGGTTATAATCTTATATGTCCCTATCTTATGATTCAATTAATAAAACAAACTGCAATTGCAAATCAATCATCTAATTGCTTTATTTAAATTAAATTTATAAAAATAATACTTTATAAAATCTTTCAGTTTAAAAACAATACTTTACAAAATTTTATAAATATGTAACATACAGTGATACTGTTGATAACGATAACGAATAATAATATAATTTCATCGATACATTTTGCAGAGAATGAAGCTTATTTCCATATCTTACTCAATATAGTAAGATCAGACAGAATATTTAATTTTTCTATTAAGCTTTTATCATGATAAATAAGAATATTTTCTGTTATATTTTTCTACACTCACGTCCATAAATTAAGGATAATGAAGTTCGGGCAAAGAAAGAGACAGAACCAAAATAAATTTGACTTATTTGTAAAGTCTATTTATTAAACAAAAGGTAAAGAGCAAAAAAGATGCTATATGTTTGACATAATTAATAAAAATTGCGATTTTTACTCCCTGGAGCATATTTCAAAAAAGAACCTATTTACAAAAAACAGTATAACATGGTTAGTATGATGGTTAATATGGAGTATGTCTCCCGGACGATGCAATACAGGCCTTACAACGCCTAGGCATGCTGAGTATCAAATTATCAATCTGATCTTGGGGCATATTACACCACTCATCAAGAAATGCCCTCCGAAGTTCCGGTTGACAGGTGGGAAGGGGTTGACGGGCTGCAATTCGTCGGACAAGCATATCCCACCCTTGTTCTAATGGATTCAAGTCCGGTGAGTATGTTGGCCAATCTATACGGGTGATATCCTCCAATTGAAGGCATTCGTCTACAACGTTTGCATGTTGCGGACGGGCGTTGTCATCCATCAACTGAAATTCAGCACCCATGGCGCCCCGAAACAAACGTATATGTTGTTCCAGCATGACATCCCGATAGATGTGGCCTGTCATCGTTACACTCTGAACATGCAGGTCAGTTCTGGAACCAAAAATAATTCCTCCCCCAACGAGCCATCCTGCACCACCGTAACGGTGTCGTTCAATGGTGTTCTCTTGGTGGGAACGGGTACCTGGCGCTCTCCATATGAAAGTTCGACGAGAATCAGACTGCAAACTAAACCTGGACTCGTCGGTAAACATAACACCAGACCACTGTTGCGGTGTCCACAATGCATGCTCTCTATTCCAGGTTAATCGCAGGCGACAGTGAGTTGCGGTAAGGGGAACACATCTGACAGGCCTACGAGCATATAGACCAATGTGCCCTAAGCGTCTGTACACGGTCTGCCTTGAAACTGTCGTACCGGTAGCTGAAGAGAGCTAACGAGACAGGTCTGATGTTGTGCTCCGTCTGTTTCTTTTGGCAGTAACTGCTAAATACCTTTCCTCATTCGGCGTTGTAACTCGGGGGCGACCTGTGGTGTAACATCTACTCGCATTACCATCATCTTGGAATCGTTGCCAAAGCCTGGAGATGACACTCTGGGCGATTCCAAGTTCCTCGGATACTTCCAGCTGGGTAGTCCACATTCCAGTCGTCCGATAATTCTACCACGTAAAAAATCATCCAAATGCTTCCTTTGTGCCATAACTTTGCGGTTATTACACTGAAAGGCTTTTAAAACGCTTGTGAACAATTTTACTTATTTGTCAACATTCCTTATATACCCCTCTCTTACACTCTCGTCATTGTGACGTACTATCCGCGCCATCGGGTGGTTTCCTGTAAGTTGCAAATTCTTCTTCAAGATGTGTGTGATAATTCTACAGGTGAAATATTTATTTTAGAGTTCAATTTCTGTGTGATTCTGAATTATCCTTAATTTATGGACATGAGCGTATTATTCGGTAATTTTTCTTATGTAGTTTATAAATTAGAAATAATTCAGTCAAGGAAAATAATCATGTTTCTGATTATTAAATATTAATATATCTGGGCTATTGCAGCCATTTTTTGGGAATGCTATGCATACACGAAATGAAACAACTAGGGAAAATAATTGTATTCGTAGAAAGACAAATTATCTTTAATATCGTTACAGTTAATCATTACAGTTAATATCGTTAGAACTATTTTTTTTTAAAATTATTTCTTTTCAATTCCACATATGATGTAGCATATTTTCTCGAATCGTCAGAAATTAAATTGATGAATTAATGTAATGCGTTTTATTTATCATCATCTAAAAATAACTAGAATTTCTTGTAAAGAAATATTATTGAAA
The DNA here is from genome assembly GCA_021605075.1 of Caerostris darwini. Taxonomy (NCBI): domain Eukaryota; kingdom Metazoa; phylum Arthropoda; class Arachnida; order Araneae; family Araneidae; genus Caerostris; species Caerostris darwini. The sequence goes on along the minus strand of BPLQ01013383.1, from coordinate 108,511 downwards.
AGTTATTAAAAAAACCAAAAAAATATTATTTATATATCAGATACATACAATAAATAGTTCTATTATTCTGAATATTTTTCAAATCTAAGTATCTAAGCAAATAGAATCGTTTCATGAATTATTATTTTCAAACCAACGAATTCATTCAGAATACATATTAAAAAAAGCTATCTATTCTTTTAGTGGCTTTTTCTAAAAAATTTATTAAAAAATATTTTTTTATTTTTTGGATTTGTAGCATTTTTTTGTTTTTGAAAGATATTTAACTCAATTTTTTTATCTTTGAATTTTGCCATATCCAGAAAAGGTAATGTATTTTAAAAATTTTCTACCTCTTCCAATAAATAACATATATTTTTTTTAAATACAATTGAAAAAAATTAAAGGGTAGAAGTATAATTAATTGGTAAAAGTACTACAATTTATTCAACTAAAAAATTTAGCATGCCTCAGGATATAACATTAAATTTATATTTGAAAAAGTTCACAGATATCAGTACTTTATTATAAGTATAATTATCATTATCATTTTGTTAGATAAAATTCATGGAATCGTGGAAATCTTTTAAAAAATTGTTTTAAAACTACTTCTTAAAAAATTCCTGAATTTAATTTTATAAATTTAGCTTTTATGTTTATATTTATATTTTGTAAACATGCTTCCGTCTACACACTGGCAGGAGCACCTCCTGTGGCGTTCAGAAGAAATGATCTGATGCTACTAATGATTGGACTACAGAATATTTCTCTCACTCCTGCGCGTTGCCGAGTTTCGGTTTTTCAGCTAAGAAGTGGAGTCCTTCCACGCAGCTATAATTATCTGTCTTTTACTTTAAATGTGTTAAATATTGTTTGTGTCTAATTGTTTGTGTTTATGTGTGTGTGTAAATAAAAGTATGAATTTTCAAATCTGTGCTTTATGTATCTCAACTCATGCACACCCATCTACAATCAATTTATATTTATATGTTTTAATACTTATCTGTCTCTCTGATCGTATACATATGTATATATATATATATATATATATATATATATATATATATATATACTCGGTGTATCTCAGCTCCAATAAATCTCAAAGCATGCATAATTATTAATATGCTTTCTTTCTTTATTATTTTTTTTTTTTAAATGTGATAAAAAAATTTTTTTTCAATTGGTTAGTTTCAATCTCTTGAATAAATTCGAATAGCTAATTTTAACATATACGTCTGCTACACCATATTTTCTTCGTTCTCACATTTTCTAATAAACTTCGGTAATATCTTTTAAAAGAAAATTCTTTTTTAATTTCGAAATTGATAATTCTGTATTTAAATGTATTAAATTATTTAATTATGTTTTTGAAGCTTGTTCTTAATAAATAAATTGTAAAGTTTAAAAGGAAAACAGAAATTCTCAATTTGAATCTTAAAAGAATTCTAAATTAAAAAAACGCCTGTATGATGCAGAAACAATTAACGTGTGACGGAATTTTTCATAATTTGATTATTTGCAAGAATATGACTCTATTAAAAACGCAAGAGAGCACAGTGAAATATAATGAATAAATTGAAAGTAGGAGATTTTAAAGCTAGAAAGACTTTAATTATAGCTTAATTTGACGACAACGAACTACATCTTCTGAACAGCCATTTGGGTATAGAGAAAATTTAATTCAGAGTATCAAATGTGTCATTTTACACTCATGTCCATAAATTAAGGATAATTCCCAATCACACAGAAATTGAACTCTAAAATAACAATTTCACCTGTAGAATTATCACACACATCTTGAAGAAGAATATGCAAATTACAGGAAACCACCAGAAGGCGAGGATAGTACGTCACAATGACGAGAGTCTAAGAGAGGGGTATATAAGGAATGTTGGCATATAAGTACAATTGTTCACAAGCGCTTTAAAAGCCTTTCAGTGCAATAACCGCATAGTTATGGCACAAAAGAAGCATTTGGATGATTTTTTACGTGGTAGAATTATCGGACGACTGGAATGTGGACGTACCCAGCTGGAAGTATCCGAGGAACTTGGAATCACCCAGAGTGTCAACTCCAGGCTTTGGCAACGATTCCAAGATGATGGTAATGTGAGTAGATGTTACAGCACAGGTCGCCCCCGAGTTACAACGCCGAATAAGGACCGGTATTTAGCAGTTACTGCCAAAAGAAACAGATGGAGCACAGCATCAGACCTGTCTCGTCAGCTCTCTTCAGCTACCGGTACAACAGTTTCAAGGCAGACCGTGTACAGACACTTAGGGCACATTGGTATATATGCTCGTAGGAATGTCAGATGTGTTCCACTTACCGCAACTCACTGTCGCCTGCGATTAACCTGGAGTAGAGAGCATGTATTGTGGACACCGCAACAGTGGTCTGGTGTGATGTTTTCCGACGAGTTCAGGTTTAGTTTGCAGTCTGATTATCGCCGGAATTTCATATGGAGAGTGCCAGATACCCGTTACCACCAAGAGGACACCATTGAACGACACCGTTACGGTGGTACAGGATGGCTCGTTTGGGGAGGAATTATTCTTGGTTCCAGAACTGATCTACATGTTCAGAGTACAGATCGGACACTTATCCTACGACTGCAAAAACAAAATGATGCGCGGCAAGTGTGGTGACGAACACGACACAAGAAAGTGTTCTTCTGAAACTAAGAAGTGTGTAAACTGCACCCAACACAACAACAGCACAGAAGACAACCTACCAGTAAACCACTGCGCGTTTGACTTCAAATGCCCAACTTATAGAAACCAAATAAACCAAATGAGACGCCAACAAAAAGAAACAACCACAGCACCCCAACAACAACAAATAGCTTCCCAAAAAGTAAACCAACTGGACAAACAAAACAGCCAAGAACAAAACCAACATGAATAGTAGCCCAACAATGAACAATAACCTCAGCGGAAATCAAAACAATCAACCAATAGACGTAAACTTCACTAAACATTCAAAGCTAAAAATAGCCCAGCAGAACCTGCAGCATTCAAAATCTGCAACTCTACTATTCATAAAGATAATGGAGGAAGAAAGTATAGATATAGGATTAATACAGGAACCATATTCAACAGACAAAATCCCAGGAGTCCCCACAGGATGGAGACAAATAACAAGCACCACAAAGAGAACCTCAATAATCATAAGATCATCATTCATACCAATTACAATAGCAGACCAAGCACCAGACAGCATCTCAATCACAATTCCACTTGAAGGAGAAGATCTATTAATGACATCCCTCTACGCCTCTCCGTCAGAAGACATCAATATTCCAATCCAGCACTATGAACAAAAATTTCCTAACAACACCAACCAACTACTGTGTGGAGACTTTAACGCACACAGCACAATATGGGTCTACAGCTCAGAGAACCAGAGAGGCAGAAATCTCATAGAATTCATGTCTCACAAAAACCTATTCATAATAAACCCTCAAGGCTCAAAACCAACCTTCATCAGAGAAAATGCAGTAGGGTGGCCAGATTTAACCCTGTGCACCACAAAAATATACAATAAAATCTCCAGCTGGAAAATAGAAGACTTTGAAATAGGAAGTGACCATCAAACAATAATCTTCAATATCAACAGTGAAGTAAATGTACCAATAATATCCAGATTTAAAACTAAATACGAAAACTATAAAAAATTTAACCAACAACTAAAAGGAAAGCTACCTGCAATAGACTTAAATCAAATAAATAATAAGGGTGAACTAGAAAAAGCAGCCTCAGACATAACAGCCGCATTACAAGAATCAGCAGAAATAGCATTCAAAAGAAAAAACCAAAATTATACAGCCAAACCAACACCATGGTGAAATGACAATATAAAAAAACAACGTTCACGAACAAGGGCAATGAGAAGACGAGCCCAATCACAAAAGGACAGGGATCAAAAAATATTCTGGACTTCCCAACATAAAAAGAAAAAACAATTCTAAAAAAGCTAATAAATAAAGAAAAATCAATTTCGTAGAAAAAGTTCTGTAACGAAGCAAAATCCCCATATGGACAAACATACAAGGCAGCATTCAATAAATTCTTTCAGCCTCCAAACCTACACAGCACAGCAACCAACAACTCAAGCGAGGAAAACATCAAACACATTTAAACATCTCTCTTCCAAGACGACAACGAGCAAGAAGACAACTATCAACAAAAAGAAATTAGGACCATCTCAATCAGAATAAGACAAACCAACACCACCACTCAACAGTCTCAACCCTTCACGCAAGAAGAACTCAACCACATAGTCAAAACCATACCTAAAGACAAAGCTCCAGGACCAGATGGACTAGATAGCAGAATATTAACCCTATTCTACAAGCTAGACCCAAAAGATGCTGCAACTCTATAACAAATGTATAATGATGGGCAGCTTTCCGACTTCTTTTAAATACGGAGAAGTAATCCTTTTCAATAAACCCAATAAAGACCCTACAATTCCCTCTTCATATCGTCCAATCACGCTTCTCCCAATACTTGGCAAGTGTTTCGAAAAACTAATACTAAACAGACTGCAATTTCACTACAACAGCAACAACCTAATTCATAAAAACCAATTTGGATTTAGAAGCGGCTTATCAACAGAGCATGCCCTCCATAATCTGGTGAAAAAGATTTATTCAAACAAAGCACGCAACTTCTACACCGTAATAATATCCATTGACATCAAGGGAGCATTTGACTCACTGTGGTGGCCTTCTATAATAAAGACCTTAAAAGAAGACAACTGCCCGCAAGACCTAATAAACATTATATGTGATTACCTAAAAATAGAAAAATAGAATTCAACCATGGAAATAGAAAAATTATTCACGACCTACAAAAAGGCTGCCCACAGGGATCATGCCTAGGCCCATTCCTGTGGACATTAATAGCAAATCAAATTTTAAAAGAAACCTGGGAAGAAGATGTAAAATTACAAGCCTTCGCAGATCACTTCATATTTATTATAAGCGCCAACAATAGAAGGTCATTAGAAACAAAAACAACAACAGCTCTTAAAAAATTTCAATCCTGGGCAATAAAAGAAAAACTAAAGATCTCAGAGGACAAAACCCAAGCTATAGTATTTGGGGAAAAAAGGAGCAGTAAAAAGAAAACCAATATTGAAATTTAGCAACCGGACCATTAAATGTAACTCAACACTCAAATATCTAGGAGTTCTATTAGATCAGAATCTAAGCTTCCTCCCTCACATCCAACATCTTAAAAGCACCCTTCCAATCAAATCAAACAAATTAGCAACCATGTCAGGAAGAGGATGGGGTATTAACCCCAAATTCACCAGACTATGTTATAAATCAGTGGCAGAGAGGATAATATGCTATGCAGCCTCAATATGGGCCGATAACCTTACAACAAGAAAAATTAATCATATCAACTCAATACAGAGGCAATTTGCATTAAAAATAACTAACGCCTATAGAACCTCTCCAACCTCAGCTTTATTAATATTAAGTGGTCTAGAACCAACCTACTTAGTAGCAAAAAGGGAAGCAACATTCACACAAATCACAAGACTTAAAATTAATGCAACATACATATCTACAGAATGATTATCAAGAATCAATATCACAGTGGTGCGAACCTCCATGGGCCAAACCATCAAAAATATTAAAAAATACAGAACAAAGAAATAGTGATCTTCAAATATACACAGACGGATCAAAAATGGATAATAGGTTAGGCTCAGCTTTTGTAGCAATGGACAACGACATAGAAATCCACACATGGCAAGAGAGACTCCAAGGCAATAACTCAGTCTTCCAAGCAGAACTAAATTCATTATTGAACTCATTAACATGGATAAAAAACACAAAATATAAAAGAATCAACATCTTTACGGACAGCCTATCATCCATAATAGCCATCAACAGATTTTTCAATACAAATAGCCAGGTTCAAGATCTCAGAAACATACTAAACACAATCAACAACAAATCAATAAGCCTACTATGGATTAAAGCACACGCAGGTAACAAAGGTAATGAACGCGCAGACTCTCTAGCCAAAGAAGCAACAATGAGAAGTACACATCAATCGAAAATAAAAAAACCAACAAGCCTACTAAAACGAGAACTAAAAACCAACAGCCTCAAGATATGGCAAGAAGAATGGGACAATGGGATCACAGGAAGAAGAACTCATCACTTTCTCCCAACAGTGTCCACAAAAATGTCAACAAACACAAATATAAATTACTTTGTTACGGGTCATGGTCCCTTTCCAGCATACCTATACAGGTTTAACAGTAAAGATACGGACAATTGCATTTGTGGCGAAATAGGCACACCGGATCATTATCTATTCTCTTGCTCTCTAACAGACTCAAATCATGCACTACAACCAAACCCAGAAACATATGAAGCCTGGGCAAAAAAAAGCAGCAATCTCCAAAAATAAAAAGAAAAAAAATTATCAAGGTTATGGACTTTGTAACGCAAAATATAGACTATATCACACAATAAAAACCATAAACATGTCAATAATATTGTGATGTAACCATATTCCTTAACAGTTTATGTTTATCTATTTACTATTCATAGTTCATATAACTAAGAACCTTGTGTCAACAATTCTGTACATATGCATATAACTGTTACTCTTTTCTCAAGTTGTCTAAATTCATTTTTAATTTTCCTTTTAATATATATTAGATTTTTTTTAAGTAGTTTTAGTAGAGCGGTTGCTGGCGGAAAGCATGGAATACATGCTATTCACCATACATCACTCAAAAAGGCCTAAAGCAAGAGTTCCTAGAACTCCTCACGATTGAGAGCCGTTCTGGCGTGTTGATATGCACCAGACAACTCTCAAAGCGGAACGGACCCAGTGATTATCACTGATTAGCAACAGTGAACTCAGCCAAAGGGCTGCTTGCGTTACCCAGAGTGGTTATTGAATCCTCCTTTCCGTAGTTGTGCAACCAACACTGAAATCCCGTTAATTCGGGAAGGCCAGTGGCACTCCTGCGGCATCCAAGATCAGATTGATAATTTGATACTCAGCATGCCTAGGCGTTTTAAGGCCTGTATTGCATCTTCCGGGAGACATACTCCACATTAACCCTAATACTAACCATGTTATACTGTTTTTTGTAAATAGGTTCTTTTTTGAAATTTGCTCCAGGGAGTAAAAATCGCAATTTTTATTAATTATGTCAAACATATAGCATCTTTTTTGCTCTGTACCTTTTTTTTAATAAATAGACTTTACATATAAGTCAAATGTGTTTTGCTTCTGTCTCTTTCTTTGCCTGAACTTCATTATCCTTAATTTATGGACATGAGTGTAATATAATGACCGCTAATGTCTTTTACATTTTAGGTAATGGTCCTTTTCCAAAAAGCCTTAAATATGATTATATTTGAAAAAGCACAACATTTAAGCTAATATAATAAAATATATTAAGTTAATGAAAACGTTGGTTTATACAAAAAAATTTATGCAATAAACAATGTATTTTTTCTTTAGCGTAATATCATGATAAAAAAAATAACATTATATGTTACAAATTATAATATTTGATATGTAGGGACAGAAACAGATGCTAATATAAGTTATGCACTTTTTCTTAGTAAATGTATCAAAAAAAAAATATTCTGCCATATTTTTAAAAAAAATATATTCTGCCATACCCATAATTTTTTTCCTTGTCGCATAACATTCTGGGATAAAATAAATCTCTTTCATGGATCTTCTAATCCATCAAAACTGCTCGCAACAAAATTGAATATTTTAAGAAAGAGATCACTGAAAGAATGCTTGAAAGCGTACCGCGCAGCATCCACCAACGTCAAGCATGAAAAAATGTTTTGCAACACCTTAAAACATGTTACTTCATTAGCGCACAATGCTTATCATATATGTTTTAAACTACAGAAAACTACAGTCATCTGCATTAATCTTCACACTGACTTGGTTTAATAAACAGAGAGATTGATGATATGGAAGAAGTCGAATTGCTTTTGTTAAACATCTAGCCATAAATGTATGATAACATTTTTTTATTAAAATATATATTTATTCAATGAATTTCTGCAATTTCTAGTACACGGGTGGCCAACCCGCCATCCGCGTGCCACATGAGGCCCGTTACATTTATCACACTTTTAGAAAATATATTTATTTTATAATGATCAAAGTAGTGAAAAACAATGTATTAAAAAAATACATGTTTTTTTTTTTTTTTTTTTTTTTTGTAATATGTGTGCATCTATATATTCAAAAATTAACTGTCGAAATTATAAGAAAAAATTAACTTTGATTTTAAAGTAATATTCTTGCAAATATAGGACATATATTGCATGTTTATTGATGAGTTTACAGTTATGTGTTCACAGAATAATTAAATTATATTCTTCGAACTCACGATGCGCGCACATCTTGGAGTATCTAATATACCAGATTCTACGTTTTACTTTAAGTGACCAGCCCTAGATAAGTACAATTGATTGTTGATAGCAGAGCAAACCTGATCCTTATTTCAAGTTGTTATAGTTTTTGATTCAACTTACACCAGCGAATCGTTTTTTTTTTTTTAAATGAAATTGACCCAACACAAAAGACGCTCAAACATAGATGCTAACCTGCAACACCCATTATGATGTGCAAATAACCAAATTGAGATCTATTTGCGAAATCTAAGTGAAAAAGTGGAGAAACAGATAATGCACTAGTAAAATAAATATTTTTTATGATTTCAGTTTTTTTAATTCATTTATATATATATATTTTTAATATTTCATTTTTAGTGTTATGTATATCTTTACAATGTGCGTTTAATATCATTATTATTATATTATCTATGTTTACATGTAAGAATAATAAAAAACCCAAAAATAATAATTAATTCATTATGTTTACTTTTTCAAAAAATGTATATAGTGGGTCTCAATCTAATATGACGATATATAATTTTACATGCGGTCCACGGTGTTAGGATGCATTTCCAAAGTGGCCCACAAGATCATTTGGGTTTGCCACCACTTATATAGTATATATATGCTAATGAATTGTGATTCTCTTTCTATTAAATGTTTAATCTGTGTTTATACTGCCCAATTCTGAAACAGTGATCAACGTTACATACATGCTTTTAGTATTTGGTATTCCTAATTGGTATGAAAACTTAATTTGGTTACTTAATTTCATTTTTAAAATAACCATCATTAATTTTCTAAAAACGCAATTTTTAAATTTCTAGTTTCTGATTTACTACAAAAACATTAACATATACCAGCCCAGCTTCTATTACAGATACGCCCATTTAATTATTGATAAGACAGAAATAATTCAATGTTGTTAATAAATGCTTGCATCTGACGCAGAAAGATTCCCTAAAGAGAAAACTGTTTATGTCAATAAAATCTTTAACTCAATATATTTTTTTAAATAATTGAAATTTTCTTTAAACCTTCATGCATAATTTATTATTAAAATGTATATTTTTCTCGAAACAACCAATGCTATCTTGAAAAACGAGAATAGTTTAGGAATACTGTCATTTTTTTATGAAAGATGGGAACATTTGATCTGATTTATCATCTGTTCAATCTTGCAATTTTGTCATTCGCATATGTCAAAATTGATAGATTGAGCTTACGGTGCACCACAGAGGGTGGCGTCGGCTTTATTTTCAGTTTTGAATAAACGCCTTCAATTTTCAGAAAGTTAGAAGTCTCCCGAACTTGTCTTGAAGTACGATAGAAGAACTTACAAATCTAGGAATTTATCGAGCATAACACAAATAACACAAGCAACGGCATAAACATAAATCGTGAAGCATTTTTGAATTTCACATTATATAAGTGAAGTATTTCCAAAAAAATATTGCTATATAATTTCTCATGATAAAATAAATCCTACGAACCAATTAATTTATGCAATATCAAAAATATTTATTTTAATTAGCACTTGTAAAAGTTTTCATACATGAATCTATTGACCACCAGGGCAGTAGTTTGATTCTTAGGTCCTCCTAAATGACACTCAAACGTGAGTCCAAGTGTTTCCAAGAAATCATCACTTCTCATCTGTCAATGGACTACTTATTTAGAATAATAAAGAACGGTGAATTTTTGCATGAATGCAATGCGTAGCCAAATATGAGATTTTTTTTAAAATTCATCTTATAATCTTTTTTTTTAATTCTGTGTTTATAAAAAAACTTATGCAATTTTGAGAGTAACTCAACTTGTGGTCCATCTGTAAAATGCACAGACAACGGGCAGGATGACTAGGTTTTGAATCTGCCGAATTCATGTGGTGTTGTGTAGGAGATTTAAACCTTTCAACTCTTATACCAATAACTCGAATCTAGAAAGAACACACTAAACCAATTCTCCAAAACACTAAAAATACGCAATAACTTTTTCAATAATATGCGTCAAAATCAGCAATAGCCCGTATCACAAAATAAACCTAAAGGTTCGAATGCCTTCAGTGACTTATGTATGTTGGAGAAGGAAACATATACACATGAAATAAATAAATAACAATTTTCATGATTTTTAATAAAAACAAAATGTATATATTAAAATATATTTACAATTTAAATAATTAAAATACGGTTATACAGTTATTATTATATTAGCACAAGTAATTTATAATAAGCATTAATCAAATATAATACATATATTAATAAAATTAATAAAAAAAGCCCTACATTTCAGAATAATACAGGTGCATTGTCTTCAAGCCCAAACCTATTCCCATATACCATAACGTTTGGCCATTTTTTTTCAAAATAAGTTTCATTTTAAATAAAACAAATTCACTTACCTGTATTGTTAAGGATTTCAACAGTCATCATGGAAAAAATAGGCATCATGACGATTGACGTTTAGCACCATTGACTAAAGACATGGCAGTAGGGCCAACCGGAAATGGGGTATTTCCTTAAGAGCCCACATTACAGATCGGCCCAGTTGGCCTGACAACCCTACCCCGTAAAATGTCAGCGTCGTGGAGCTAAATAAAACTTCTACCTACGGATGCTCCATCACGGGTCTAATATAATATACCCCGTAAAAAGAAAACATCTCCTGTCTTGAAAACTGTCAGTAGGCAGACTGAATTGGCCCACCATGGAGACTTGACCCACCATGGAAGAATGATATTTGACAACCATTCATACAGCAGGAAGTGAACACACTTTCGTTCCTTCTCCAGCACAGTAAATCACTTTCGGATCTAGGTATTTATTGGGTTGTTTTCCTAATCAATCACTGTTTCAACAATAATTCCAGGGTTTCGAATCTAGTACATTCTTTTCGGGAATCAACAGGTAATCCATAAGGTTGTTCATTTTTAATGCTTGGTACACATGATGTAAGGATAGGAGAAAAGATAGGACTTATACCTTATAAAAATAAGTATAAAAATAATAATATAATAATATTACCAAAAGTTTATCTAAAATAAACTTTTTGGTAATATTTGATTAAAATAATTTATTAGGTGAATTTTCAACAAAGACGGGGAATGTATTGAAAAACTTGTATAGTAATATTTTAATGCACTGGTGAAAATTAAAGTCCCGACAGCAAGGAGAAATTAGTTTATAGAAATTAAATTTATGCAACTAATTTGTCTAGATAACATATTTAGTATCTAATTCTGACTTCAAGATCGCAAGTAGGCTCGAGATCTTGGTACATTAAGATCCGATGTAGTCTTCATGATTTTGAAGTCAAGCATGAAAACGCCAATACATTGTGCAGTATATATTTTTATAGGATGGAGTCCCCTGTCTGTTGCGTCTGAAAGTGCATTATTAACGCAATATTGCAGAAACAATTGACAGGGATATATCTATTTTGCATAATTATTGTCAGCAGTAGTCACAGGAAGATACTGTCTCAAAAACTCCATTGTCCGTTAGCATACAGGCTACTACTACGACGCGTCATGTGGTAAAAATGACAGCAGTGACCATTGTTGGCAGAAGAGTGGCATAGTTAGCGATGATCAATTAATTACTTGGGGGGCAACTCGAAACTTGAAACTTGGGCAACTTGAAAGCAACCGTCCTGTTGCTTCCATGTCACTACCTTCAAATCACCATCAGCAGTAACTTCGTTTTTGTCGATATAGAGCTCATTGGAGATCTGTGGTGTTCTCAGTTGAGAGCCGTTTCTGTCTTGGTGCCAGTGATGATCTTATGTTGGTTAGAAAGAGACCAAAAGACAATCTGCCTGCGTCCAACATTACCTATAGCTGGAGTTTTGGTCTTCGAAGCAGGAGCATACCCGTTTGTTGTACCACACCCCTTTACAGGACATTTGTATCAGACTAGAGATTGAACTAGCTGTGCTGTCATTTTTTATCACTGTTTCACGGGCGTTTTTCAACTGGTTAAAGCTCGTCTCCATACCGCTACTTTTACAAAAAGTGCTCTACAATATATCAACATATTGTCTTGGCCATATCTTTCTCTAATCTAAGACGTATGAGTCATTATTGGACAAGAAATCCAACGCCATCCACAATCAGACTGAACCACTGCTGATTTGACTAACTAAATGCAACAGACATGAAACTCCATCCCACAAAATGACATACGGTACCTGTACCACACATTTCAAATGAGACTACAGTTATTAATGTACCTCCATTTAACATTTAAAATGACTCTTGCGCTAAACCTGTTACCTTGAAACTTTAGTCAAATAAATACATTATCTAGCAAAAATTGCTTAAATTCCATCCCCTCTAGCTAATTTTGTGCTAATTGTTCGGATTTCCTTTTTTAACGGGGTTGATTCAGATGTATGGTAATAAGTAATTTGAATAAACAAGATATTTAAATTGGTTCGTTATAGTATAAATTAAATTTTTTTACTTTTTATATGACGAACTGATTTTTTTATGGAAATGTAAGTTTTAATGAAGGAATGAATTAACTGTCGACAGTCGTGCCCTAATTGTTGATGCTCTGTAAATTACCAATTAATTGACTCTAGCTAAGCTTATAACCTATCAAACTATAAATAAGAGTTATAAAAACTTTGAGCATTTTTATAGACATTTACGAACAATACATTTGATAATATTCGTAGTTTAATTAGAAAAATAAAAATATTGCACTATTGTTTTCAATATTTCTACTGTTCTAGTTTCAAACATTATTCTATATAGTTTATTACTTACTTAAATCTTCAAATGATTAACTATTTAGTGTTAATAACATGTTTTAAAATTTTATAGTTGTTCTTAATATTTTCAAATGCACCAACTACATATGAAAGAAAAATTGCAAGCATTTGGTATTGAATTGGCAGTAATTAATTTAAGTTATTAATTAATTAGATAACTGAAACTTCTTAAGAGAATAATAACATTTATCGTCACAATTTTAGAGTAATAAAAATCAGATTTTTTTTTTTTTTTTTTTTGGAAAAGAGTCTGAAGAGATAAAAACGTTTTAAATGTTTTCTAAAAGTAAACATATTTTCTTGCTGATTCCTTTAAAAATTATCAGAAAAATATTTTTATCATGTCAAAAATATGTAGGAAAATAGAAACGAAACTACTTATTGTGTATCGTATTTGTTTATATTCAATTTATTATTACTTATTTTTTTTTTTTTTCGTTACTTCTTTTCTGCTTCCGAAATAAATTGCATTTGATCGAAACTTCTTTGAAATGTATTTCGAAAAATTGAAGTATTTGTGAATAAATATTTACAAAACTGAATTCAATGCTAAAAATTAAAATTCCTAAAATCCATAAGATGGATATAAATATCTAAAGGCATTCAGTTTAAAAATAGAAACTTGAATATTTTTTGCTGTAACTTAACTTTAAAAATTAATCTCCTTATTTCCTTATAAATATAAACACGTTATTTTCAATTTATTAATCGGAAAAAGCGAGAAAACTCAAAAAACGGTATTCCACATACTTTTCCAAAATATTTATATCTTTTCAATTGAATGATACATGATAAAAATAAAATAAATTTGTTTTCAATCTTATTGAAAGCGGAAAAGGAGGATTGACGAAATAGAAGGTATATTCTTTCTACTGAGTTTATCGTGTATTATTTATTTATTTAGTTTCTTTTTTTGTTTAACCGTCATCATTGTTATTAATGCCTATGAATTTTCAATCATGATTGACGTCTGAAATTCTATAAGTCATCTCCCATGCGCACTGACTACCTTTCTAAGTTTTCCGAGAATATGAACCACATGGCCTTGTGCCTTACGTGTGAACTACAATGGTGAAAGAAGCAGAGTACGAAATGTTGTGCAATAAATGATATTCCTGTGGAGTAATTGGGTTTCATAAATGTACAGGATAAAAATTCATTCACAAATTACAATATTATAACAGCCTTTTTGCAATACATCGGTGAATCTTTTTACAAACAATAAAAGTCGTCAGTGCATTCAAACCTGAACTCTCTTACCATACAGGTGGTTATCAAAATAATGGAAACGCCCCAGATTTATAAGAATTCTTTAATAATATGGCAGATGACCGCATTTGGCAATCTGGGAATCGAATGATAGAATGCTGAATAGTGTTTAGAGGAATATTGAACCCTTATTCATGGATATATATTGAAAGTTACAGGAGAGATGCCGGTGGAGCATATCGATTTCAGATTTTCTAAAATAGGCCATAACGGTTCGATGATATTGAGGACGAGGACTTGCAGCCAGAGGTAGATGTTTCACTTCATCCTCGTGTTCATCACACGTCCGCTGCATGCATATCAGCATTATCATCCTGGAAAATTTCCTATCCTTTAGGAAACAAAGTTTACAACATAGGAGGGATCCGGTTAGCTAAAACTACTCCATACTTCTTCCTAGTGGTCCTTCCTTTCAAGATTATGATTGGGCCAGCAGAAAACCACGACATGACTGCCCATACCATGACAGATCCACCTTCATGCTTGACAGTTGAAAGGAGACAATTACGATCATACTTTTTTACAGGGGCCCTCCAAACGTGTACCAGTCGTGTTGTGGGGAAAATTGTGAAAGTTGATTCTTTTGACCTTTTAATCGTCTTAAACTTATCAATAGACCAACTGTCGGTTTTGTGGTTGAGGCATCACTGTAGACGATTTTTGGCATTGACAGATGTGACAAGTGGCTTGGAAATTGCTGCTCTGCAGTAAATGTCCTATTATGAAGGTGCCTTCTAACTATAATTATTGACACAGGAGACTCCAGATGCTGGTTGAGCCATGCGGTCACTTTGCTACAGTTGTTTTCATTTTAGACATCGCAATCCGCTTCAATACTTGTCGGCCTCTTTCACTCAACTTCTTCTTCCATCCACTATATTTCTTTGCCTGGCTTGTCTTATTGCACTGTGTGTACGCTGTCATAATATTAGACACTGTACTTGTAATAACCCTGAAACGCTGGGATGTTTAGGTCCCAGTTTCTCTAGATAGTCGAGCTGCTAGAATTTGACCTTTTGAAAGTCTGTAAGGGCTGATATTTTACCCCTTTGACAAAAAACCGAGACGTATACAACTTCTCTAAAGTTACCTCATATTGCTATGATATATACTTTTTATATTAAAAAAATGGTAGCTAAGATTACATTTCAATGCCTAGGAAGTGCATTTTTAAATGTCACTTTTATCCAAAGATGCATCCATTATTTTGATAACAACCTGTAAGTCTTCATGAATCGTCCTTGCCAAGTTCATTGTTGGGTAATGAAGGAAACAAGTAGGAATAATTTTTAATTCCTACTTGTGCGTTTGTATGTGAAGTAACCTAAAAACTCCCACAAACCTGATTGTCTCTGAAACGGTTTTATATGTTGCCACCATCTACATCAGGATTCTTCTTTTATAAAAGCAGCGACAATAATGGAGGTCTTCAATGATTTCAAACCTGAACTCTCTTACCATAAGTCACCATAAATAGTTATTACAATAGTTCACTCCCCACTCTTGCCAAAATTCCTTTTGCGCCATAAATAGCCAAGCAACTAGATGTAATTATCATGGTTATTTGGCGGAAACGTAAACGACCTTTTAAAGGCGAAAACGGAGGAATCGATTACTTGCTAGGAGTCTAGTCAGACGTCCGAACTAATATTTAATATGTATATATAAGAAAATATTATAATATCTATTGCAGACTTATTTTCTATCTTAATTTTCTCTTGATATTATGTAATTTAAAATTTAAAGATTTAAATTATTTTCATTGTAATATAAAGGCGTTCAGTATTAACTTTCACATCTATTGCACCATTATGTTTGAATTCTATTGTTGACTTGGCAGCTTGAGAATTTTCCTCGGGATAGCTAATGGGGTATAATTTAATAGCTCATTGGGGTATAATTTTTACCTCCATTATTGAACGATAATAATAAAACAAAATTTGCGAGTGAAAAATTAAATTTATTACGCATTTCGTTTAAATTTTTGTTTCCTGTGCTTTACAGTACTTACTGACAGAATAGTGATTTATTAGCGTAAGTTCTTCAATGGTCATAGTTAGAAAATTAACATTTTTTAAATTTTTTATGGGGACCTATTTTTTATGGGGTCGAGTGATTATTTTTCTGTGCTACAGACTTCGTGTTCAAGTCCCGGATGATCCATTGGTGTTTCTAAATGCTCAGAATCCACTTTAAACAGTAGGTCACAGTCTAATATGGCTGTTGTGCGTAGGACTGACAGCTCTACTTTTTGCTACCGCGAAATAGAAACATTTCCTGTTTCACAGTTTGCCAGTACGCAGACGGTCGGGGTGCTACATGGACTGCAGAGCAGGGGAGTTAGTTAGTTAATTATTATTTTGCATATTAATTCTTTTATCAATGGAAGTTTATTTACGATGCACAAAATGTATCGATATCAAATAAAACTACTCATAATGTGTAGAATATCAAATATTATATATTACACTTTAGAAATATTTTTGAAAAAATTGAATTACATTTAAAAAAATTTGCTGCAAAATGGCATTATTTTAATTCAAATCTTCAGTAGAACAATAACTTATAAAATTCCGGATTTCTTTCTAAAAGCTTTCTAACAATTAATCCGCGACATTGACACACACTTTTGGAAACATTCTCCGAAGCTAAACATTTTTGCGAGGATCTGTCCACTCTTTTCCATACAAGTGTAATAAATTTCTCTAAATATTTTTTTTACGAAAATTTCTAAGGTGAAATCCCTTTAGGGTCTAAAAATTTAATTTCATTTCCCTAAGAAGTACAAAATATTCTTCATGGTAAAGAAAAAATCATTTCTTTTTTTTTTTTTTTTTTTTTTTTTTTATTTTTTTTTTTTTTAAATAAAAGGTGACATGTCATTAATTTTCTTGAACTAGCGATATCTAAAAAAAGTAGAATAAAGTAAAACTCGTGCCATGATTCAAATTAATAGTGGAATTAATTTCGAGAGTCATCGATTTGGTTTTTAATTATGTGTTAAAAATATAATTAAAAGCAAATAGATGATTGTTTCTCTTAAAATCCCCATACTAATTTGAAAGATTAATTTGTAAATAATACATGGTTTAGATTTAATCGTGAATCTTTAAAATTTCTGCGACCACTATCGCTTGTTTGAAAATTTTATTAAGCGAATATTTTATATATAATATTTATATATAAAATATTTTATATATTTTTGCAAAAAGGTTGCAATTAATTAATTAATTGCAGTGTTTATACAATAAAATTGCTTTTTTACTTGTACAAAAGTTGCAAAAGGGGTTTATTCTGAAATTATAAGCATTTTGAGAAAATTTTAAGCTTGTCCAAAGGGAATTAAAGAAAAAAAGATATATTCAGGGGCCTAAGTAAACATTTTCGGATTAAAAGTAATAGTACATACCATTACCTCTAACTGAATTTTATATATATATATATACACTGAAGTGACAAAAGTCATGGGATACCTCTTAATATCGTGTCGGCCCTCCTTTCGCCCGGCGAAGTGCAGCAACTCGACGTGCCATGGACTCAACAAGTCGTTGGAAGTCTTCTGCAGGAATATTGAGCCATGCTGTCTCGATAGACGTCCATAATTGTGAAAGCGTTGATGGTGCAGGATTTTGGGCACGAACAGACCTCCCGATGATGTCCCATAAATGCTCGATGGGATTCATGTCGGGCGATCTAGCTGGAATTGTCCAGAATGTTCTTCAAACCAATCGCGAACAGTTGTGGCCCGGTGACATGGCGCATTGTCATCCATAAAAATCCCATCGTTGTTTGGGTACATGAAGTCCATGAATGGCTGCAAGTGATCTCCAAGTAGCTGAACATAAGCATTTCCAGTCAATGTTCGGTCCAGTCGCACCAGAGGACCAAGTCATGCCATGAAAAAACAGCCCCACCAGCTTGAACAGTGCCTTGCTGACAGTTTGGATCCATGGCTTCGTGGGGTCTGCGCCACACTGGAACCCTACCATCAGCTCTTACCAACTGAAATCGTGACTCATCGGACCAGGCCACAGTTTTCCATTCATCTAGGGACCAACCGATATGCTGACTTGCCCACGAGAATTGCTGCAAGCGATATCGTTCTGTCAGTAAAGGCACTCGAGTCGGTCTTCTGCTGGAATAGCTCAAGAAAGCCAAATTTCTCCGCACAGTTCTAACAGACAAGTCCCTTGTACGTCCCACATTGATTTCTGCGGTTATTTGACGCAGTGTTGCTTGTCTGTTAGAATTTACGACTCTTTGCAGACGTCGCCGGTCTCGGTCGTTAAGTGCAGGCGGTCGACCACTGCGCTGTCCATGGTGGGATGTTATGCCTGAAATTTCATACTCTCGGCACACTTTTGACACAGTGGATCTGGGAATGTTGAATTCCCTAACGATTTCCGAAATGGCATGACCCATGCGTCTAGCTCCAACTAACATTCCGCGTTCAAAGTCTGTTAATTCCCGTCGTGCGGTCATCATCACGTCAAAACCTCTTCACATGAATAACTTGAACAGAAATGAAAGCTCTGCGAAAGCACTGTGCATTTATACCTGTTCTACGCGATGCTACTGCCATCTGAAAATTTGCATATTGCTATCCTATGACTTTTGTCACTTCAGTGTATATATATATATATATTTAATAGTACTTTATAAGATTTCCTTGAAAGTTTGGATTAATTTAATCGTATAATTTTATTTATTTATTTATTTTTTATTTTTTTGCTAAGTACCAATGGGCCTCGTGTTATACTTATGTATGCCACGAACAACTAACCGACTGGAGTTATAGGATAACATTGCTTGCCTGAATGTCGCTTAAGGACATATATTGAAATTTTTGTGTTTTATGTTATTTTTGTTAATTTTTCACTTTTTATTCACCCACCAAATAAACTTATCATGGAGCAAGACATTTTATACACGTTGTCACACTAACGTCTTCGTTTCTAAAACATTGACTGCAGTGAACCCTCTGTCGGTTTTAATATGAATCCTCTTACACTTTAACTGCTATAAAAATAATTGCAAGTAAACTACACAGTCAATCACATTAATGTGACCGCCTGTAAAAAGCCATAATAACCACCTTTGGCAGAGTGGACCGCTGCGAGAAGTACAGGAAGAGAGACAATTAGGTTTATGAAGGTGTTCTTTGGAATGTTGAGCCATGCCGACTCCAGTGCCGTGGCCAGTTACGCTACATTACGCGGTTGAGGATCCATCGCGCGAACAACCCGATCGAGTTGGTCCCACAGATTCTCGATTGGGTTTATATCCGTTGAGTTTGCTGGCCACGGGAGTACGGTAAACTCATCATCCTGCTCTTCGAACCACGCACATACACTGCGAGCTGTATGACACCTCGTATTGTCTTGCTGGTAGATGCCATCATTCTGAGGTAAAATAATTCACATGTAAGGGTGGACATGGTCCGCAAGGACAGATGCATACTTGTGCTGATCCATCGTGCCTTCCACAATGATGAGTGCGCCCAGTGAATGCCAGGAAAACATTCCCAAACCAACTATTGTTTCAAGTTGTTTGCTTTCTGACGTTTCACGCCGTATATGCCAACGTCCATCTGTCCGATGACGTGATTCATCGGAAAAAGCCACCTGTCGATACTCTGTGGACGTCCGGTTTCGGTACTGATGTGCAAATTCCAGCCTTCGTCACCTTTGAATAGTAGTCAGCAAAGGTGCATTAACCAGGCGTCTGCTGCGGAGGCCCATGCGCAGCAACGTTTGCTGAACCATTGTTGAGGATACACTCTTGGTAGCCCCTTGGTTCATCTGGGCGGTCCGTTGCTCAACAGTTGCACACCTATTCTCCGTAGCCTTTGTTCGCCTCTGTCATCTATAGCCCGTGGTGCACTGCATGCGCCACGCCGCTGATTTTGGATAGTGCCCTTTTGTCATGCACGGTATATTTTTACCACGGCGGCACGCGAACAGTTCACAAAATTAGCCGTTTCCGAAATGCTTCCACCTTTAGCCCGAAAGACAATAATCATGTCCTTTTGGACGTCGGATAAATCGCTACGTTTCTGCATTACGCCAACGATTGAAATGCTTTCCGATGCCCTAGGGCATCCTTTATATACACTCTACTGCAATGTGCTGCCACCTGCCTTTTGTGATTGGTTATTTCACGTTGACGTCGAAAGTAGGTGGTGGTCACATTAATGTGACTGGACTGTATAATAATAACTGCTTATATATCTTAGACCTGGGCCAATAATCATGCCATTTTTAAGTATGGTACTTATAAATATTATTAATGTTCTCATTAGTTAAGACTGTCTGCCTGCTGGCAGATTTCTAGACAGGGGATGTTTTCTTTTTACACGGTAGGGTTGTCAGTCATACGCTCTACAGCCATATTAGACGGGTACCTACGGTTTAAAGTGATTTCCGAACACTATAAACTTCCATGGCATCGTCGAGACTCGAATCCGAAACCTGTGGCACCGAGCGCCGGACATTCAGCCATACAGAACCCAGTTAAATATATGCATTGTATTAATTTTTTGTGTATTTAGTTAACAAAGACACGTATTTCACTGACTGCTTTTTAATAAATTTACGAAGTGATTGTTTCTTATGAAGAAGGATTACCTTACTTGGAAGGAACTGGACGAATATTATGATACTTTTAAAACACCAAACAATATAAAATCATTACAGCAGGCAGTCCACAGCAAGCTTACTAAAACAGATCTGTCTACCCTTTTGAAAGGAAATTATTCACAAAAATTGGGGACTCTCTTAATTTCAGCAACATATTTCCCACCGTCATCTTTGTAAAACAGTGACAACTACAAACACACAAGCATACAGATGTAAAACCTTTACTTATTTGTTCATCTTTTAATCAATAAAAATAATAAAATATCTTGAATTATCCATGTTTAAATAAACATGTGTTAAAGAAGGCCATTTCATGAGCATTAGTATTGAAGCAATGGGATGGGCTTTTACTGACTTTTTTTTTATTATGTGTGAATTGATATTATAACCTAAAAGTTCTTTTGTGTAGACCTATTTGGCACCTCTTTCATTAGATTCAATTATACTTAAAGGTATGGGTTATTAATCACAAAACTGACTAAATACACTCCCCGCACACCAAAGCGAAGGAGATATCTCAAAATCAGGGACAATTTGAAAGGGGTGATTTTTAATACGACGAGCGAGCTCTGCCGTCTATCCATTATGTCGACTTGGGGATTTATAAGACTTGAGTCCACCGCGAGAGTTGACAAATTTGCTTTTGCGCTTGATTATCTAAATGGGGGGAGAATTACGAATTGAATGAGCTTAAAACTTTATTTATACTTAAAAGTCCAGAACTTTCCGATAACAGGCTTAAATCCCTTTTAATTTGGGTAAAATATTTTCCGCTTCTGTCGAGAGAGATTTAATGCCCTTAAAAAGAAAAACAAAGAAACTTTGATAAAGTAAATATATATTGTTATTTCAGTTTGAAATTGGTTTCGGGACATAACTTTAATTTTCCTAAAGTTTAGATCCTCTCAGAGAAATAATGCATCTAAACATAATCTGGAGAAAAATATATTCTTTGCATTTTATAAAAGTGTATCTTTTTAATTAAAATTAGATTGCTGAGATATTTACATATGTCAATATATGTTGTCTGTGAACAATGAATATTTTATAAAGTTTAATTTTTTATATTATTTCCATTTTTTTATATTTTTAAAAACCTGACTCGGGTCCGCTAGAGTAGGGGTGCAGCAAACGTTGCAGTTACTACATTCAAAAGTTAGAATACATGCTGGTTATTGTGACAATGTGTATAAGCATAGAATTGGTAAAAGCGAAGAAGTTATCTGTAAAAGCTCTCACAGAAAGCAATGTGTTATCATCCCCTGTAGACTGTTAATGGAATATATAAGCGAAAAAGTACGATCGATTCCAATATAAAAATATTTTTATAATAAATGAATGTAATGATCTAAAATACCAATATATATGAGTTGTTCCTTGGTAGACATTAACATTTAGACCGCATCCAACAACCCGTGAGGTCTGATTTAGCTCCGCGACGCTGATTTATTACGAGGTAGGGTTGTCAGACAACCGTCACAGACCGGGACCTAATGCTTAAAGCGGATTCCGTACCATTACAAAAATTCATTCCACCTCCTGGACTCGAACCCAAAACATGTGTCACTGAACGCCAGAATGATTGACACTCGGCCATCAGGCACAATATATGTAAAAATATTTTTTCGTTTATATATGATTATATGATTATTAGTATATGAATTATGGTATGACGATGTTGGTATTGAGAGAAAATACGTTAGCTTTATTTTCAGCATCAAGGATTATCAAGTACGCAGATTATTAAAAAGATGATATTTCCTTATTATACGGCAAGAAATGTAAATTTTTCAGTATTTTTTCTAGTATTCATATTCATAACCACCTTATCATTATCTTTATAAAAACAATTTTAAGTTAAATAATTGTATTTCCTAATTCATCAAATAATCATTGTGATCTATTTATTATTGTTTTAAAAAAATTCTAAACATTTTTGGTTAATTTGAACAAACACACACACACATATATGTGTATATATATATATATATATATATATGCATTTATTCAACTTGGGAAAATTGATTTTCAAAATTTTTTTAAACAAAATATTATAAATTTGTTAAATAACTAAAACAACGAAAGCATTTTACTCATAGGCAGTTAGGAATTTATTTTACCTGCAAACAGAAGAATATTTTTCAAAACAAAGGTTTGGCATTAGTCTTTAGAGACCTTTTTTTTTTTAAATAATTTATGTTACACATACTATACAACTAATCATAATAACAGAAATCTAAAGTCTCTATAAAATTAACGAAATGATAAGACTAATTTTAAAAATTATATTTCATTCTCTTATTTGCAATGAATGAATGGTAACCAGCATACCACCATAAAATGGTAACCAGCTATAATGGTAACCAGCTTTGAAATGGTAACCAGCTTTGAAATGGTAACCAGCTATACCACCATAAAATACATATTTTTAGCAGTCGATTTGTTTGTTTTATCTTATTGTGAGAAAATTATGATTATTCCTTTAAATAACAACTTTTTATAGTTATTAAATGTTCTTTTCTTATAAACATACATTTTAAAATAATTATTCATAATTACAGCAGTCAAAACATAACATATTAGCTCAACATTAGTAGTGGAATGGTTTTAACTGAGAAAAAAAATATTAATAAATAAAGAATATAAGACAATACACAAGAAGAACAGACGAATTAAAATCCAAAATGCAGAATGAGAAAATTGATGCACCCGTATCTTTAATGAATAAATGCAGTGCACATATTTTTAAATGTAAACAATGTCTTGATTTTCACTTTATGTACTACAAAATAAAAATATTAAAAGCAAATTTAATATTCTCATTAAAATGCACAGGTAATATAAATTTAATCAAATCAGTCACCAATAGTTCGTAATCTCTAACTAATATTACTTCTCGTATGTGGTCGTCTCCCCAAAAATGAATCCACTTTTCATTTAAAAAATTTCTGAAAATATTTTAAGCAATAAGTACACCAAAAAATGTAACCCTACTTTTCCGCTTATCTTTTGGTGACGTACATATGAATTCCTTCTCAGTGAATCAGAACATCAACTTGTGTCTCATCAATCAACTTACGTTATCCCCAAATACAGGCTTGTGGCCCAATAGTACTTTTTACTTTCCGTGAGTTAACTTAGATGAAAAAGAAAAATCATATTTATTTTTTTAAAGATTCACTTGCATTTATGCTACATGGAAAATTCAAATATGAAGTCGAGAACAAGAAATTTAATGCAAAGGCACAAAAATAATCAATTTTTTTTTATGGAGACTAATGGAAAATGAATGTATCTACTAAGTGATATGTTATAAAATTATAAGATCACTCAAAATTCCCCTCATCCCATAAAATTAAACATTTATTTTGATTTCAGTGAAAGGATATAAATTAAACATTTTTTATTAGTTGATTTAGTTTATAATAAAAAAAATAATAAAATTCCTTGTAATTATAAATGAATTTTATAAATTAGAGTGTTAGAAAGCTATAAACCCAATTTTTCTAATAATGAATAATATTAAACTGTAAACCCATTTTTTTTCTAATAATGTATAATATTGTTGTATAATTTATTAATGCATTATTCAAAATTTTTTATAAATATTCAATTACATTTTTAAAGTGTTTAAATATTCACATATAAAACAATTATTTATACTATCTGGAAAATTAAATCAAAATCATCTGGAAAGTTTGGAAATTAAAGTCAAAATTTTCAGATTTGAATCTTTTTATATTTTGTATTTTTAAATTCCTTCGTAAAAGGGAATTGTCTGGAAAAATCTGCGAAAGCCTTTTTTCGTCTAAAAAGTCTAAACGTGGAAAAAATACGATTCTCAATTCCAAAACAAATATTCACAAGGATTTTAGTAAAAAAGAAAACAGAAACGATCTGGCTGCAAAAGGCAGGTAACTGTTCATGATAATCGACACATTTTCAAGCCTACCAAGGAAACACTTTCTATTCATTCGTAAAATAGCTCAATAGATTAGTGTCATTGTGTGATGCAGTTGGAAGTCAAATGTGGAAGTTTATCTTTTAGAAACAATACAGAAAACCATAATTACTTAATTATCATAGAAGTGTCTAAAGAGGGGTGGTCAACCCAAATGATCTTGCGGGCCACTTTGGAAATGTATCATTACATCGCGGGCCGCATATAAAATTATATATCCCCACATTAGATTTAGATCAACTATAGACATTTTTTGGAGTGAATAATTGAAACATAATGAGTTATTATTATTGTATTTACACATGTAAACATAGATAATACACTGAAGTGACAAAAGTCATGGGATAGCAATATGCAAATTTTCAGATGGCAGTAGCATCGCGTAGAACAGGTATAAATGCGCAGTGCTTTCGCAGAGCTTTCATTTCTGTTCAAGTTATTCATGTGAAGAGGTTTTGACGTGATGATGACTGCACGATGGGAATTAAGAGACTTTGAACGCGGAATGTTAGTTGGAGCTAGACGCATGGGTCATGACATTTCGGAAATCGTTAGGGAATTCAACATTCCCAGATCCACTGTGTCAAGAGTGTGCCGAGAGTATGAAATTTTAGGTATAACATCCCATCATGGACAGCGCAGTGGTCGACCGCCTGCACTTAACGACCGAGACCGCCGACGTCTGCAAAGAGTCGTAAATTCTAACAGACAAGCAACACTGCGTCAAATAACCGCAGAAATCAATGTGGGACGTACAAGGGACTTGTCTGTTAAAACTGTGCGGAGAAATTTGGCTTTCTTGGGCTATTCCAGCAGAAGACCGACTGGAGTGCCTTTACTGACCGAACGACATCGCTTGCAGCGACTCTCGTGGGCACGTGAGCATATCGGTTGGTCCCTAGATGAATGGAAAACCGTGGCCTGGTCCGATGAGTCACGATTTCAGTTGGTAAGAGCTGATGGTAGGGTTCGAGTGTGGCGCAGACCCCACGAAGCCATGGACCCAAACTGTCAGCAAGGCACTGTTCAAGCTGGTGGTGGCTCCGTAATGGTGTGGGCTGTTTTTTCATGGCATGGACTTTGTCCTCTGGTGCGACTGGACAGAACATTGACTGGAAATGCTTATGTTCAGCTACTTGGAGATCACTTGCAGCCATTCATGGACTTCATGTACCCAAACAACGATGGGATTTTTATGGATGACAATTCGCCATGTCACCGGGCCACAACTGTTCGCGATTGGTTTGAAGAACATTCTGGACAATTCCAACGAATGATCTGGCCACCTAGATCACCCGACATGAATCCCATCGAGCATTTATGGGACATCATCGAGAGGTCTGTTCGTGCCCAAAATCCTGCACCATCAATGCTTTCACAATTATGGACGTCTATTGAGACAGCATGGCTCAATATTCCTCCAGAAGACTTCCAACGACTTGTTGAGTCCATGCCACGTCGAGTTGCTGCACTTCGCCGGGCGAAAGGAGGGCCGACACGATATTAAGAGGTATCCCATGACTTTTGTCACTTCAGTGTATAATAATAATGATACTAAATGCACAATGTAAAGAAATATATGCCACTAAAAATGAAATATAAAAAATATATAAATACAAACGAAATAAAAAAAAATGAAATCATTAAAAATATTTATTTCACTAGTGCGATATTTGTATCTCCACTCTTTCACTTAGCTTTTGCAAATCGATCTCAATTTGGGTGTTTGCATATCGTAATGGATGTTGCGTCTGTTATGTTTGGGTCAGTTTCATTTTAGAAAAAAACGATTTGCATGTGTAAATTGAGCCAAAAGGGCTAATAACTTGTACTAATAGTCTGGTTTGCTCTGCTATCAACAATCAAATGTACGCAACTATTAACACTGCGTCACTGAAGTGACTTAAAATGAACATGGAACCTGTTATATTAAATGTTCCAAGATGCGCGCGCCTTATGAGTTCGCCGAATATGATTTAATTATTCTATGAAATCATAACTGTAAACTCATTGGTTTCTGCTACTTTGGTCAGTATAAAATAAATTTACTATTGCGTCCAAAAAGCAAGACCAATTTTCAATTTAAAATTCCCAGGGTTTAGAGAATTTCAATTTTTTTTCTTTTTTAGGTTGCGGGCACTGATCTTGACATCTGCATACAATTTCACGTCAAATTATTCATTAGTGTTTGAGTTACGCTTGGCTTTGTGAAACGCTAAAACTAATTTCGGCGATTTTTGAAATGTCTGAATTAATTGAGCTAAGAACTTGCATTGATTTTTTTTTTTTGTGGAAACGTATATAATATTTCAGAAGGCATTCGGTGAGCATTCCTATATCAGAAAGAAATGTTTCGAAGTGTTATAAGCAGTTCAAAGAAGGCAGAGAACCCCTTGAAGACGAAGAGCCCTCTGGTCAACCCTCAACCTCAGTCGACGAAGCTCACGTCCAAAAACTTAAAGATTTGGTGCTTCCAAACCGTCGATTTATAATTAGAGACCCTGCTGATGATGCTGGAATTTCAAAAGAATCGGTCAGTTCCATTTTGGGGCTAAAAACGCGTCAAATCGCAATTGGTACCGAAAACACTGAATGAGCCAGTTCACATTGTATTGATTCTTCGTGACTTTTTCACAGAAAATGAAATCCATATCGTTCCACACCTTGCGACATCAGGCTATTCTCTAAACTCAAAAGACCACTCCTGGGAAACCATTTTGAGTCGATTGAAGAGATTCAACGTAAATCGCCGCTCACATTGAAGGCCATCCCTGCCGATTTTTTAACATGCATTGACGATTGGAAAAAAAGTTGGCGTAAGTGCATTGTGTTCAAAGGGGATTACTTTGAAAGCAATGAAATAAATTTTGAAGAATAAATATCGAATTTTAAAAATAATAATTGGTCTTACTTTTTGGGCACAGTAGTATTTTGTAAAAAGTGTGATAAATCTGCCGGGCGGGAAAAATATTCAAGGCGGGCGGCTGGGTGGCCACTCCTGGTCTAAAGAGTAGAAATAATATAATGCCATGGAATGCTAGATAGAAAAAAAACCATATTTTCTGACGAAAAAATAAGATAAATTTTTTAAACTTATTGAGAGAGCAATGGAGTGCAGGAAGTATTGTTTCGTGGAAGGAGCTTCCATTATGATAAAGGACGCTTCGTCGTATACAGGTAAAGGCTATTTGGAAAGAGTCAATGACAAAATAAACTCTAAAAGCTATCAATGGTTGCACTGCAGAGGTTTTATATCCTTCGAGAAATATTTACGGGGGCGAAAAATTTCCAACAAGATAAATATTTACAACAAGCCAATACGCTCTGCCAGACTTATAATTGTACAATAGAATGGTTTTAAAGAGAAGAGATTGATGTTTTATTTTATCAAACCCTACAAAAAAGTTGTGGGGTTATTTGTACCTCCAAGTATACGAAAACGATAAAAAATCATTCGGTATATGAAATCGAAGTCGAATTATAGTGTGCTAGTTTTACTCAGAAAATTTTCAAAGCAAATTCTTACTTGATTTTCTAAAACTCTCTTTTCCACAACATATCTTAGTCTTATAATTTAGTGGCCTTATAATTTTGCAACAATTTTTTGAGTATTTTTTCTATGTTGATTTTGCACTTAACTAAATAAATTTAAATTATTAAATTTCATTTAAAAATGTATACTTTAACATGGAGCAGTTTGGTTTGAAAGTATTTCAATAATTACCCAAATATCAAAAACGTCTGTGGTCTCTTACTTTTGCAATATAGTATATCAAGTGAAATCGTCTCATTTCAAGTGTCTTAATCTTAAACGACTTTAAAAATCAAAACACTGTTCTTTCGTCAAACAATTTATTTTCAAAAATTTTTATGATTTAAATAAATTTAAAATAAATGAAAAATAAAATATTTATTATGATTCTGTTTCAGTTTGCCGTACTTGCATTTTATGTCAATAAGTGGCTCACCACTTTCTATGGGAATTGCAAGCGGTTCACGAGCCTTGCTATGAAAACTCTTGATTTAGTTGCTGAAGAAAAATATTTATAACATTTGTATTACCACCACACTCTCATAGAAAAAAATGTATAGTTTATTTAGGAAGAATTTCGTCGTTTGAAAATATTTATTGATATTTTTTTTTTCAAATGAACAAAGGGGAGAATAATGATTAAAACAATGTTTAAAAAGAATATTCTTGAATATTGATCATTTAAGATTGTCCAATCATTTCGCACATTAATAATTTTCTGAATAAAATAGATTTATTAAACCTATGAAATGCTCTATACATACATTATATACATAAATACGCAACACACACATACACATACACACACACACACACACACACACACACGCACGTAAACACACACATATATATATATATATACTCATGTCCATAAATTACGGATAATGATGTTCATAAATTAAGAGACAGAAGTTCAAGAAGACAAATTTGACTTATTTGTAAAGTCTATTTATTCAACAAAAGGTAAAGAGCAAAAAAGATGCTATATGTTTGACATAATTAACTAAAATTGTGATTTTTACACCCTGGAGCAAATTTAAAAAAAAAAAACCTATTTACAAAAAACAGTATAACATGGTTAGTATGATGGTTAATATGGAGTACGTATCCCGGGTGATGCAATACAGGCCTTACAACGCCGAGGGATGCTGAGTATCAAATTATCAATCTGATCTTGAGGAATATTACACCACTCATCAAGCAACGCCCTCCGAAGTTCCGGTTGACAGGTGGGTGGGGGTTGACTGGCTGCAATTCGTCAGCCAAGCATATTCCACACATGCTCTATTGGACAAAAGTCCGGTGAGTATGCTGACAAATCCATACGAGTGATATCCTCCAATTGAAGTCATTCGTCTATAATGCCCCAGCAATTCGTCTACAATGCAAACGAGCCATCCTGCACCACCGTAGCGGTGTCGTTCAATGGTGTTCTCTTGGTGGTAATGGGTACCTGGCGCTCTCCATATGAAAGTCTGGCGAGAATCAGACTGCAAACTAAAAATGGACTCGTCGGAAAACATCACACCAGACCACTGTTGCGGTGTCCACAATGCATGCTCTCTACTCCAGGTTAATCGCATTCGACAGTGAGTTGCGGTAAGTGGAACACATCTGACAGGCCTACGAGCATATAGACCAATGTGCCCTAAGCGTCTGTACGCGGTCTGCCTTGAAACTGTCGTACGGGTAGCTGACGAGACAGGTCTGATGTTGTGAGCCGTCTGTTTCTTTTGGCAGTAACTGCTAAATACCGGTCCTCATTCGGCGTTGTAACTCGGGGGTGACCTGTGCTGTAACATCTACTCATATTACCATCATCTTGGAATCGTTGCCAAAGCTTGGAGATGACACTCTGGGCGATTCCAAGTTCCTCGGATACTTCCAGCTGGGTACGTCCACATTCCAGTCGTCCGATAATTCTACCACGTAAAAAATCATCCAAATGCTTCCTTTGTGCCATAACTATGCGGTTATTGCACTGAAAGTCTTTTAAAGGGCTTGTGAACAATTTTACTTCTTTGCCACAATTCCTTATATACCCCTCTCTTACACTCTCGTCATTGTGACGTACTATCCATGGCATCTGGTGGTTTCCTGCAATTTGCATATTCTTCTTCAAAATGTATGTGATAATTCTACAAGTGAAATTTTTATTGAGTTCAATTTCTGTGTGATTCTGAATTATCCTTATTTTATGGACATGAGTGTATATCATTACCAAATCTGGTCAATGAAGCTGATATAAATATGTGTGTATTGTGGCAGGCTGCCGTTTGTAAACCTGGGGAACTCTGTATCTGCAACCCATCTGCCGTTCTGGTACCGGATTATCTCTGGTCAATGGCGATATTTAATAACGCATGGTATTCAAAATCTCAACAAAAATACTTTTTGATTGATCATTTTGATACTTTTTGTCATCCACTAATGCATTCACAGAATTAAAAACTTAATGATGATTAGAAAATATGACCTTCATTTCTATTGTATTTCAACAATTATTTGAGTGATGTCTTGTTTCATGACACATCTTGATACTATCACCTCTGAATTATATTGTTGTCACCAGCTAGCGACTAGTTGTGTCAGGTGGACGGAAACACTCCAAACTTTCTATTTACAGTAATTTATTTACAATACTTTACATACAAGGTAGCCTGTGCCATTTCTACGATAGCAATTTTATTTAATAAGAAACCATGAACACATCACATACGGTTCCTGACGGTATGGAGCGTTAAGTGTGTCTGAAAGCTAGCAGCGTACAGACGCTCCTAGTTTTCTCGGCGTCGTTTCTATGTCTAACCGCATGTACTTAACAGTTCATACAGTTATGGTACCAGTTACTGATCACAGTGGCGACCTCTCGAGTCCATTTAATTATAGTTAAAACTTACTTTCGGCCATTCCTGACAATCATTCATCCTCGAAGGAACAACTTAAGTTATAAAATAAGGTAATCATTATAATAAACATCATTGAAATCATGCACATGATTATCAAACTACATACTCAGCAATGACTAAATAAATCAATTAATTCAATATATATATATAAAAAAATCATTACATAACATATAATTTAATTAAATTCAATGTAATCAAATTGGAATTAAAATAAAGTCAAATCACTTATATAAATCAGTAGTAACACAATAAAATCAATTAAATCAATAAAAAAAATTCAGTAGCAACACAATAAATCAATTAATTCAATATATAAAAAAAAGTAAATATCAAATAAATCAAGTAAATTCAATGAAAATAAATTAGTTAAAATTATATCACGTCATTTATATTGAATTATCATTTTCTGTAGGAAATTGTCTTTATACAGGCACGTCTTGGATTACGTCTTAGTTCAGAGTCACTAAGTTAATTGTCTGAAAAATCAATAAGTTCATCTGACGAGTCATCTCTATCAGAATCAGTTTGATTCAGCCATGCCTTTAATTGGCTTACATGTGCTGTAGTAGAGTAAGAATGTCCTTTGCTCTTTTTCCAAGTTGAGTAACCCTGTAGGTATTGCTTGGTAACACATCAGTTATTATTAAAAGACCTCGATATTTTGATTGGGTCTTTGTTGGTTCTCCTGTCGATAACGGAGTCTTTTTCATAACCTCAGCTTGTGCTGACTTATAACTAGTAGTTCCGTACTTTTTCTTGTCGAAAGCATAACTCATCTTTTCTGTAAATTTTCTATCCGTTTGTGAGTCGAGGTTTGAATTTCCGCAGTATCAGTCCATCCATCTGCACTCTCATCAGCTTGTTTTCATAAAATTCAATCGTTGTTGAGTAACCGAGTAGTATTTGGTAAGTATTCAGAGTTCTATCAACAGAGAAATGTGCGCTTAGGTCGTGAAACTTGACCAAGGTACTTTTGGGCATGGATCTAGTTATAACATAAAGCTGCTTTTTTTTTCATTGTCTCTTATACACTCAATAATCAAAACACTATGACCCCCCCCCTACATTTTGCAATGAACTCGCCTGGATGACGTGGAAGGCACGTGATCAGGTGGAAGTGGTATTTAACTGCTGCTGGAGAGTCTGAAGAATCATTTTTCACTTACTTCTGTGTGTGATGGGAAAGGCTACGGATCTATTTACTTTACTTTTATAGAGGGCATATTAAAATGGCTCGAAGGCTCGGAACAAGTATTTCCGAAACTGCACGACTCGTGGGTTATTCGCGATCTACAGTTGTTACTACTTATGCAAAGTGGATGAATGACGTGAAACCAGCAGTAGACGATATGGTGTTGGACGTCCACACGCTATCAAAGAAAAAGGTCGTCGGAAACTGTATCGCATGGTGAAGCAAAACCGGAGCCAGACAGTGGCTCAGCTGACAGCCCAATACAATTCAGGGTCAAGTAGAATAGTATCGGAGCACACTGCTCAGCGGACACTGTTGGATATGGGGCTACGCAGCAAACGTCCCACTCGTGTGCCTTTGCTAACCAAACGTCATCGCCAACTGCGCTTGCGCTGGGCCCGGGAACATCGTGACGGGTCAGTGGGAGAGAGTTGCTTGGTCAGATGAATCACGGTTTGTCATTCATCATGCCGATGGCCGTGTCAGGATACGCCGTCTTCCAGGCGAACAGTTACTCCCTCAACGTACAGGTCATACACAGGCCGGTGGTGGCGGTATTATGCTTCGGGGGACGTTCTTTTGGGCGTCTCTGGGATCCGTGGTTGTGGTAGAGCAGACCATGAATGCTGCAAGGTATCTGAACATCATTGCGGACCAGTTGCACCCTTACATGGCCTCTGTTTTTCCAGCTGGAAATAGAATGTTCCAACAGGACAACGCCCCTTGTCACAAGGCTAAAATTGTGTTGGAGTGGTTCCAGGAACAGGATTCTGAATTCCAGTTAATGTCCTTACAGCCTAACTGAACGGCTCTCAATACGTTAGAACACATTTGGGATGTCCTGGGACGGCAGCTCAGAGTTCAAAGACCACCAATTCGCAATATCTCGGATTTGCATGACCATTGCTTAAACATCTGGTACAATTTGTCTCTGGCCATCTACCAAGGGCTTGTGGCATCCATGCCAAGGCGGGTTGAAGCTGTGTTGCCCGCCAAAGGTGGGCCAACTCGTTATTGACAGGTGGTCATAATGTTTTGGCTCTTGAGTGTACATAGATACAACCTTTCTCTCATGAAAACGTTATTTGAAATAACTTGGCTTTCGTTTTTTGTTCTTTCAAATTTTTCTTTCTTACAAATGAAAATGATCTTACCCATTTCAGGATCTTGTCTTCGAATCATAAGGACTTGTTCATCAACGGACATCGTTAGACAAACTTCCAGATTTCTTTCAATCAAAACTTTAGTATTCAGTAGTGGACCTAAGACATGGTGCATTAAACTCTCAAACTCGGTTTGTGCATTAGTTAATCCAAAAACAATTCTTTCAATGTTAGTTAGTGTTGTGCACCCTAATTCAATCAATTTGATTGCAAAGCAATCCCTAAGCTCATTGACTAACTCTAAAATTTTTCTTTTATTTTCAATTGGTGTTCCTCCGAAAAATCTCATTTCTCCCATTTCGATTAAATGCTTATTTTCCTTTATTACATTCACATAATAACTCTACTCATTAATCAAACAATTGGGGTCTAATTCAGTTACTCTTCCTACACATTGATTTTTCTTGAATCTTACATTCTCATTCCTCATATTAATAATTGGAAATACGATTTCACCATCGTTTATTTCTAACAAGGCATCACAACACCCTTCTTTTCCCTCTATATTTACTAAGCAGTCATCCGTCAAAGTTGTCTGAGCTCTAACAAAATTCGCCGAATTTCTTTCAAGTACCACTTTACTACATGTTTTCAATTATCTTACGTCCGAATTCTTTTTACATTCCATGTTAATAAACGGATTATCCTGTGCATAATAAACAGGAAATTTATTCCCAATACGAGCAAACGATATGTTTTCCGATCCAAAAGGGATCTCCCAATTAATAAATCGTGCGGTAAGGCGTCGTCTCTAACAATAAGCATTTCGACCCCTTTTAGTTTAACACTATCCAAAGAAATATCTACTTTCAACTTTCCTAGCGCGCTCGCAGCACAAATCTTAATATTCCCAAAACCGTACATTACATTTGAAGCTGGGACTATTTTTAATTCTAGCCTCTTTTCTACGGAATTCCTACAAATGGCGGAATCGCTCCCAGTATCAATCAGAGCTGCAAACTCCAGCGGACACTTGTTTATAATTTCAAATTTAATGTAAGCTGATGCTTTACTCATTCCGCCCTCACTAACCGTCATCAAGCTGTGATCTCTTTTATATACATGACTTCCTTCACTCCGTTCAATTCCCTCTCCTCGCCTGTTAAAATTCTGTTCTCTATTAATTCTATCAAATTTATATTTTTGTTTTGGGCACTCTAGCGAAATGTGTATTTTCGTTACAAACGAAGCATATCTTACTATTATGCATTGGGCACCGCCATTGTGTGTAACCGCTGTATTTATTATTATTACTTCTGTTCTGTGTTTGTTCTTTTATTATATCCTTTCGGTTCATTCAATGGTTATTTCGGTCTAAAGCCTAAACTCGTATTCTCTTTCATACATATTTTGATTTTCGATTTTTAAATTTGGGTAAATTACTTTCAGTTCTTACATTTTCGTTCTGGTCTAATTTATCAGCTAATTTTGATGATTTAATTATTCTCACCTATTCATCCACGCTCTTTCATTCATGCTCTTTTACTACAACAGGGACTTTTCTTTTTAATTGATCTGTTATGATCAATTCCCTAAGACTATCAAAGTCATTCACATTAGTACCGCGTAACCACTCATCGAAATAGTTTTGTAACTCATATGCGAAATCTCTCCGTGTGTATTTTTGTGTAATTTGAAATGCCCATAGAAATTTTGTCGGAATTTATACGGGCATTAATTTAATTTTTTTTTAAAAATAAATCTTTAATATATCCATAATCATTCGAAAGTTCTTTCGGAACTCTTACAATAATTTGGGTTAATCTCATAGGGCAATAAATTAACTAAATGACTAACCCAATTGTCGTAACTTAAATTTAAACGTCTCACTTGTGTTTCAACAATATTAGATAAAAACTTATATCTCCATCCCTCATTTCATATCATCACATTATTTTAGTTATCCTGCAATTACTAGAAATATCATTTCAGTTTCTATTTTCTCTTGACACATTACTATTTTGTATTTTTAATTTTCTAATTCCAATTGTCTTTCTAATTCATGCTCCTTTAACATTTCTTCTCTAGTAGCAATTATCGTTTTTAGCAAATCAAGCATAAATTCCTCATCATAATATTCACTGTTGTTAATTAATTCTTTAATTTCGACAACAACTGGGTTATCGGATAATTTTACATTTAATTCTTCTGATAAAGAAATTAAATCTACCTTTTTCGCTTTTGCGAGATATGACATTTTTTTTTACACATTATTTAAATTTTTAACTATTCAACCGTATTTCAATTCCTAACAGTTTAACACATAAAATCAAATAAATTCTTGAAATCTTTCCTTTTGCTTAATTACTTTCTACAATTTCACACAGAAATTTTAAAAAAAAATAAACTCTCAAGAACACCTAATACTAAACAAAAAGTTTGATATTAGGTGTTCAGTAACCTTAGGTGTCAGTTCACCTTTAAAATTAACGATGTTCAGCAATACACTTTATTTTAAGAATGTACAAATAGTTTAAAAATAGAAATTAACAGACGTGTAAATGCATAACGTATTTTTTTTTCTGTATCTTCTTTAAATCAGCTCAAAGTTACGCATAATAAAATATCATGATTGAATAACCATGAATGAATAATAAAATACCATAAGCAGGTAAGTTCTTTTCTATATGGAATACGTGAAAAAGATTTCATAATTTTTTTTTCTTTTATACCAACATCTATAAATGAATATAACTTATAACTTATTTAAATATGCACAAAGTTGTTTTCTTTTCTTTTTTTTTTTTTAATTTTCCAAACAATTGTGCTTTGCTTTCTTGGGATTAAATTCATAAATGCAAATTTCTGCAAAAACTTTTACATTTTATAATTACAAATTAAATTAGATATGTTTAAAAGAAAAATAATCGCTATATTGTTCCATGTTAACGGTTTGTTAGGGAAAATAAGATTTGTTTTTGTAAAAAAACTAAGAATTTTATTCAAAGATTTTTAAATTTTTGATTTCTTAAAAAGAAAAAGTAAATACTAAATGGAAAAACACATGAGCTAATTGTATTGCAAATTGTTCTTTGGATAAAAAGTGTCTTTCTTTTTATGGCCAGCATTTCCATTTCAAAGAGAAAGTTGTGCAGAAAAAAAGTCTATTACCCAAGAGGGTTTTATTTCGTCTTTTATTTAATCAGACTTTCTATAGAAGAGATGTCAAGAACTGGAGGGAAAGAAAAGGAACATATTGCAATTACCTTCTAAAATTTTTCTTCTTCAAGAAACCTTTTTAATTGTTTCTGAATATTCTCAACTTCTGGTTACATTTCTTGCTATACAAATAACGCATGCTCCGAGAAAAACTTTTGATTTTTCGATGGTTACATAGGATGGTTCCGATTTCACTTGCTTAATAAAAAAACTCGTTGGTATATAGAGTTTAGCTTAAAGCATTTATTTAGAGTAAATATTAATTTCATCGGAATATTTTGAATATTATATTTATTTATTTATTATATTGTTTCTTGAAAATCATTATGAGTGATTGGTATTTGGTATTTCTTAGAAGTCAAGTTGAGCCATGCTTCCCTAATATGGATTCTATTTCATTTAAAACATTTTAAGATTGCAACTGTCCCCCGAAATGATGCTAATATCAAGCAGTGAGAAACCAGAATAGTTAGCTACTCAATAATAAGTAAAAAATTAAGAATTTATTTTGATCTAAAATTTATTTCTTCTGTGTACCTTACCTTCTTTAATCATATGAAAAAAATATATACATGCTGCTTTCTTTGAAGGCTATAATACATGCATAACAGTTATAATATCGTTACAGAAAGTTTCATTCTACCAAACTTAAGTAAGTAAGATGTGTATCTTCCATTAATAGATTCAAATTGGTAAGAATGTTGGTATATAAGGCAGTGGGTTCAAAATATCAGCTTATTTTTATATGATTTAATAATTTCCTCCAATAAAAGAAATAAGTAGTAAATTGCAGCTTCGTTTTGCACTTATCTAATTTAGGATTCAAATTTATTTTCATTGTAATTATTATTCTTAATAATAGCAATTTCTCCGCTTTAGCTACATTTGGTTAATCTTTTTCTAGTCATTACATACATTTATAACTGATTCTGGAATAAAATGGACTTTGAATATCAATATAAGGTATATTTCGATCATCCAGACTTTCCTTTTGGAAAATTCATTGCCATCTCACACAGCCTCTGTTGGAGTTTAGTAAGAAATTCCGTCTACAACAATATCCAACAGTGAAAGATCTGATCATTCAGACAAATAAAAATAGAGATCTTTCTTTCTTCTGTTATCAAGGTTATTTTGATATAAAAATGTATTTAATACCATTAAAATGTATTCGTAAAAATATTTTAACTGCTTACGCTTTAATATGTTAAACCTCCGATTGGGCAGATTTTGAATTGATTTTGTTCTTAAATCGTTGTAATAGTATTATATTACAAAAAATGGATGTCTGCCACTACACAAATACGATAGGACTAGTGTAGCAATCTAAAGTTTATAATGAATCGACTTCTTTATGAAAATGATTTTCATAAAAGTCATTGAATTCTAATTTATATTAATTTCTAAAATTCATAGTTCAATCATGCTAATACAATTATGCTTTTAGTTGATAAGAGATATTTTAAAATTCATAATTGTGCCTTTTTTAAATCTTATACATACACTGTCCAAACGTGTTCATTTGTAAAATATGTTTTCAAAACAACACCAATGATAGTTTGAGTATTATTTTAGGAAATTAATATTCAAATTGTTAAAAGTCTTAAGTTATATTGATAATTTCAAACTATATTAAATAACTAATTCCTTGATGCAATTTAAGTTTAAAGTAATTTTACTCTCATCTGAGTAATTACTATTACATTCCCTCTGAATACCAATTAATGAGTATTATGAAGTTTGTAGAAAATGCTACATATCTATGAACTCTTTTGAAACTTTTATCATTTTTGTCACTTTTTGAATTCTTACCACTTGAACTGTAACCGTATTTCGTATAAGAACTTCTTCATTGTCGGTAGTCACCCATGACAGACACGGTTTTCTGTCTGCATTTTTAATATTATTATGTATCTATATTTCGTAGTTTGTAATGTGTCCAAATAAAAGTTTGGAAAAGTATTGGAACATGCATATTACTGCGAATTCTGTGTTACAAGTAACAGCATCACAGGGACATATACTACGCTCACATTGTGTCCTCAAATTTGAAATGAACATTACAAGGTGTGGCATCTGGAGGTTTGCAATAACCATCACTTCTCCTTAAAACTTATCGCAAATTGTTACTGGCATTCAGGTTTATCAAGCTCTTTACCAGACTTACAAACCAGTCTAAATTGTAAAGTACAACAGAAGATATTAGAAAAATTAACTGTTACTTACATCTTTTACGCACGTGCAATCCAAATTCTCTAAAACTAAAGGTGTTAAAATAGTTTATTTACATTGATTTTTAATTAGTTTTAGTTAAAATCAAATTTTTGAATCTGAATCCTTGACAGTCACATGTTTTGTTTTTGAAAATTTTTAGGTTAATTTTTCATGAATTTTTAAGTATATTATATGCTGGGTTATTTTTATTAAATATAACCATAATTACTGACTTCATTAATTCAAACAGGTTTCAATGTGTCAGTAAGACTGTATAGAATTTGTAGTGGAGCAAATATCTAAAAACTGTGAATTAGAAATATATAAAAATTTATACAGAACAATCCTTATTTTGAAAATGATTGCTTTGAATATTTTTAATGAAAAGTAAAATTTTATGAAGGTTTGACGTTTTAGGAATTAAAATTAGGGAAATAACAATGCTTAAATTCATTACAAAATGTAGAAATTAAATTGATTGGTTTCATTAAATTGATTTAAAAGTTCAATAATTTATTAATATGATTGTTTAAATATTTTATTAATATGATAGTTCAATATTTTTAAATTATTTTAATTTAACATTTATTATTTTAATATTAACTATAGCAGGGCACTGTAGAGAAGTTTATTATAAAACTTTCGTGTTGTTTATTTTCATTACTAAGGTATTTTTAAAATGTTCATATGCTATCGACTAATGCAGAATAAGAAAACAATATTAAAAATTTCTATAGCGATTCGCAAAGGAAACTATTTTACTTTTGATTCTAATTTAAATATCTTAATTAAAACATAGAAAGCGTTTTATCGATTTATAAACATATTTATCTAGTAATACTTTAGACTGGTTCTATAAATTTAGGTTTTTTTTTTTTCATATTTCAAATTACAAAATAAATTTATTCAAAACGTTATTCATTGAAAATTTATTGAAAAGAAGAGGAAATACATATTTTATTTAAATATATTGTACAGATCTTATTTGCTTATTTTAATTATAAGCATATAATAGGTTCCACAAATTTAATTTCTTTAAGTATAAAATTCTTCAACTATAATTTATTTAAAATGTCAAAAACAGATATGAGAAGAGACTTTCTTTATAAAAATCGTTGAATATTCATTCTTTACGGAAAATTAAATTATCCATTCGGTTTATTCAATTATTTTTTAGAATTCATTTAAAAACACTTCAAATTTTCCTTTAAAGACTTAATTAAAGTTCTTTTAGATGGTGACTGGAGAAAAATAAAATTTTTAAGGTTAAAATGATGAATTTTCAAAAATATGCTTAGTGTTTTTTTATTGTAATAAGACAGTACATAATAGCCTCAAATTTAACTGGTTTCACTTTTATTAAATAAAACGAATTGCAAATCCTTATTTTGCATTTGTCCTCTTTTAAATTATCTTCTATCTACTTGGAAATCTTATTTTAAATTTAACGAAATGATTAAATTAATGAAAGTAAATTAATAAATGATTTACTTTAACTATTCACACTAGTAAGCAAAATAATTAAATTGATAATAATTAATATTTTGTACAATGCAATGCTTTAAATAATGGAAAAATTCTGCGGAATTCTCTTCAACCAATGATTTCTAATAATTAAATTGCAGCCATTTTTACATCACTTAGATTAAGTGGGAAGGAAAAAATGATTACTGAAGTCGAAGAATGGTGTCTGTACTTAAATATGATATACCAAGCTAAGTTAGACAGAAGAGGATAACAGGTGGGCTGAAAGGTTCATAGGCTGACACATAAATGACGCTACTAGTATTAAATCCATATAATTTTTAATTAACCCGTAACATTCAAAATTCACGTGTATAAATTTGACAGCTGTTGCACTATCAGTATGTGAGTTATAGCATTTTTAGTGTTCATTACGTGCAGTCCACGCGGCTGACTGTCGATTGGACTCCGGTGTGAAATAATGGAGCCATATTTCTTCCATTGTCACATATCTAAGCAAAAATTAGGGTTTATTACGATTGAACAGCTCCAAATACTGCTTAGAATCATCAATTCGTTGTTGTTTTGGGTCGATTGTGAGCTCGCGCGGCACCTACTTTGAACAGAGCTTTCGCATATCCAAATATTCATTCACTATATGTCCAATACGGTCCTTTGATATCTTTAGGCTCACAGCTATCTCAATCAACTTCACTTTATGGTTATCAGAAATTATTTTGTGGACTTTTTTGATGTTTTTGCCGGTAACAACCTCTTTGGGGAGTCACTGCGTGCATCGTCCTCGGTGCTCATTTCGCCTCGTTTAAATTTAGCAAACCACTTCTGTACGATTGATTTTCCTGGTGCAAAGTCCGAATAATGTTTATCAAACCAAGCCTTGGCTTCATAGTATTTTTTTTCGCCAAAAAGCAATGCTTTATTAACACACGAAATTCCTTTTTATCCATTTTTTCCAAGTAGCGAAAGTTGCTTCACTAAAATTGCTATAACTCACATACTAATAGTGCAACAGCTGTCAAATTTATACACGTGTCTTTTGAAGGTTAGGACTAACTAAAAATTATATGGATTTAATATTAGTAGAGCCATCTATGTAACAGCCTACAAACATTACAGCCCACCTGTTACAACTGCACAGATACAGGCTAAGGGCGACATAATCAAAAGAAGCTCACAGTCTGTGTCTGGCAAGAGGTTTGTTCCACTGGGAAACAACAAAACGTATTTAGTCTATCAACGACCAGTAATATTTTCAGCAACTGCAAATTTTGGCAGACACAAATGAAAAATTGCTATGTTTCTTGCAGACACAATTGCTATGTTTTATCATGACGACGTCCAGCCACTTTGAACTCCTTTTTTGCTGCTTTCTTTTGTTGTATATCGTGGTTGATTCAAAATTTGTACTAATTTTGTTTCCAATCTGAGAAGGTCTGAGTTTATTTTGAACACTTTTGAAACATTGGGATTATCAGCTAATACTAATTAAATAATTATAATAAAATTATTAATTTTTTTTTTTGTGAATATGAACATTTGTGGGTGTCGTTTATAAATTCAATATATAAATTCATAACCGGTGTTTAAGAATTTTTCTGGTATATAACCATATAGTTTTCTCTTTAAAATTGAGGAACATACTATTTATAAGTTTCACTTATTATTTGAAAATAATCAAATTAAAAAACCCCAACATTTAGGCACAAAAATTATGTACTTAACGAATTAGGAATTTTTTCATATGTTTGTACTTAAAATTCGGAATTTTTAACAAATCTGAGAATTATAATTATAGAAACTATGATCATTAGAATATTGTTTTATAATTTTTTTTTATTTTAAAAATGTTATTTTTATCTATAGGAAATACATTTTAACCACTTTCAACTCTTTAACAGTATCTTCGAGGCAGGCGCTCCACACTTCAAGAATTACAGCATACATATTTGAATTATCGGATTCCAAAATGATAAATTTTTCCAATAAGAGGAAAAGCCATTATTGTATTTTCGTCGAATTTTTTTTTTTTACCTCACATTTTCTCTCAACACTAAAAACAATAATTTAAACTAGCAAAATCAAAGAGGCATGTCTTAAAAGTAAACAATTTGGTTCACTTACAAGATTCTAGATGGAATAAATTTCGAATTCTAGGTAGAATAATTTTCAAATTAATGAATGTGTCTTTTTTATTAATTTGAAAATTAATATGCCAATTACGAAAATCCCCTTTCCATTGAATTATTCACCATCAATATGCTAAAGCGATATATGTCACTTTTTAAAAATTATTTAAAATGAAATAGTTTATAAATATATGATTGAGTTAAAGAAAAGAAAAAAAATGTTACTGAGCAATAATAAGGATTTTTGATCGTCCACAAGGTGGTCTATAGCACAGATTTTATTTGTTAATAACATTTATCGTTGTATTTGTTGAAAATATAATATGAATAAATATGTGCCCATTTAAAATTTTGTCATAAGTATTTAAAATTATTTTTTGCAATATTCATGGATTCCACTTATGACAAATTTTAATTGCAATAAAGATTCATCATCAGTAGAGCAACAGCTCTATGGTGTGCCTAGACATTCAGAATACTAGACGATTTCGATAGGGTTGTCGGCCCTACTCCCAACGGTCATTTCAGACCGGGACCTATGATTTAAAGTGGATTCTGAACCAACTCAAACATCCATGGCACCGCCGGGTCTCGAACCTGAAACTTGTCGCACCGAGAGCCAGAGCACTAGTCACTCGGCCATCAGGGTGCGGCTATTCAAGCCCTGCGTTAAAGATTAGGAAGATTTATTGAATATATGATAAAATTCTGTGATGATAAATTTATTGTACAAGATAAAACGTGAGATACACCTTCCTTCCACTTAAAAAGCTTAAAATTTGAAAAGCCCTCCTTTGAACTACAGTTGGAACAAACAATTACACTATAAAGGTTGTGATCGACTTGGTAGCGTTGCCCATACACACAAATGCGAAACACTGTTTAACACTATTCATTTGCAAGTATTTTTCTAAACTTAATTTTAATTTTCCTTTTTTAATTATTGAAGTGATAAGCAACGAATGTGAATACTATGAATTTTATTGCTACTGGACACATGCCCTCAATAACCTTACTCAGATAAAAAAAAGTACAAGTCATTATTTTACACGGAGAAAACTTCGCAGCATAAGAGTTCATTAAATGAAACAAAATTGCGTCACACACTGCTGCCACGCTTCCATCACACATTCTTGGTTTCTGTTTTATCTTATCTGCAACATTATTGATCAAGGACGAGGCTTTAAAATTGGTCCAAAGGTGTGTCGTACATTGGTAATTTAATGTGGGAAAACAAGAGTTAATGCCAATTGAATGTGCTAGACATGTAGCTTCTCCTTAACTCTCTATAAAACTTAATCTTTCGGCCATATTTTTTGTGTAAAAAAAAGGCTTCATAACTGCATATCATAAATTATAATTGTGCATCAGCAAGCAGTATCTTGAGCGTCTACTTTAAAAATACCACATGGTGTTGACATTCATTTTTAATGAAGGCTTGTATCTCCTCCGCGTGATAGAGATATATTTGTATCTGAAGCAAAATTTTTAAATTAAAAATTTTAGATTATAGCAAACAAAAAATAATTTATGCCTTAAAGAAGAATTTTTCATGTAATTAAAATTATTTTTTGGCCTAGATTATATTATTGTTTTTACTTGTTTTTATTTTATACTTATTTTCATTTTTACATTTGTATTTTTTTAATACCATAATTTCACTTGATTTTTTTTTTTTTGTATTAAACGAAGGAAAAGAAAAATATGATACCAAAATAACAATGTGCATTAAATTACAATATAGTTTTTCTCATGACTGCATATATATAAATAAATTACAAATACAATATAGATGCATTGCA
Organism: Caerostris darwini; assembly: GCA_021605075.1. NCBI lineage: Eukaryota > Metazoa > Arthropoda > Arachnida > Araneae > Araneidae > Caerostris > Caerostris darwini. Next base: position 63,889 of record BPLQ01013383.1, on the reverse strand, counting down.
ATCAACTAACAGTACAAGTATATGGTTAGTAAAAAGGAAAAAAAAATCAAGTTTTTTATTTTGAAAAGCAAATTAATTTTTATAGCATTAGTGAAAATAGTATTTATGTATTTTTATAATAAATACAGAATATTTTTATTATTTTTAATTAAGAAGGATAAAAAAAATATTCATTCCCTTTTTCATAAAAAATGCATATATATTACCAGTACACAATCATTTTGCATCTGTATAAACTTGAATTATTGCTGGGTTTTGTCATAAAGAAATAATTTTAAAATTATTATAAATTTTAGATTTTTTTTTTTCATTTCCAAATGAAATAATTAAATATTGTTGTCATTCATTAGTAAAATATGAAAATTTGATTAAAAAATATATAAAACACTTTAATATGTAGATCTTTTTAATTACAAGTTTTTATCAGTTTTCTTCATATTTCTTCTCCGGTAATTAATTTTCGAAATTCGTAAAATATTTAAGATATTTCCATATAAATATACACACTTATACTGATGAAAATTAATCTTTTATGCATTTATTTTTTTTAAATAAATGCAAAAATAAAACTAATTTTAATTTACAGTTTTATTTAAGGAGTATATATTTTATTTCCTTATAAATTTGAATTTGAAAATAATATACAAGCCAGAATCATTTAAAGTTATTAAACTTATTGTTGACATTTATTATGCATTTGATAGTTATTATACATGTTATAACTATCTTAATTAATTAAATCTTCAATAAAACTATTTTTTAAAATATAATCTATTTGACAAAAGACGTACAAATCGTAAAATAATTAAACACATAATACATAATGCAGTGTACACTACTCACCATGAGATGCAATAGCAAGAATGTCAAGATATATCAATGCTGCGCTTATAAGACAAATAACACAAAATAAAAAGGTAAATTGATTGAAAATACAGCCCCTTTCGTGTTGAGGAGCATGATGAAATTATTATTGTGTCTGGTCAACAGGGTTAGCAACAACTGCTGTTACACCCCTCGGCATTGAATGAAAGAGGTTTTGGATGTGGTTTTTTTTTTTGGCGGGGGAGGGGGAAATATGAGTCTATGATGTTTCCGAATTGTTTAAATTGGTCTGGCTTAGCAGTGGATGATTTGATGTTGGAACAATTGTTTTCTAGTTATGCGGCAAGACGTGTTCGATGGGTAACAGATAAGGAGAAACGTAAGGGCAAGACAGCTGTTGTGCAAAGTAGAATTGTTCAACGTTACTTTTCATGTCCAATTGCTCTATTAAAAATGGCCACATGCAGTTTTTAAAAGTAGGAAAAGAAAATCATCATCATTCTGGTTCACGGAGTACCATGGCCATGTAGGGCCTGAAAAACTCCTAATCTGTTACAATAAAAGACATTGAAAAAACAGTACATTACAATAAAAAAGAAGGCAGTGAGCATTGGTCATGTCCACACGGCAAAATAAAAAGAAACATTAGACGGTAAAAAAGAAACGGAAAAACCGAAGAAAGCATGGTACAAATAAAATTTAGAAAAGCAATTAAATATTTAATTTAAAGCATTTAGCGATGATTTGAAATTTTTCAAAAGGTGAATTAGCATTTTTTAATTGTGCATATCTATAGGAAAAGAAAACAGGCTCCCAAACATTAAATTTATAGAGCTGATTATTGGTCGACTACAAGGTGATATGGTAGTAAATTCCATCATCACTCCAAATCGTAATGTCAAATGAAGGATCAGTGTAATGATGCATAAACCAAGCAACTTCTTTTAAACAACCTTCTGCCTGTGCGTCTCTTATTTCGACGTTACCATCACGGTGTTTTACTCTGAATCTCAACTCATCTGGAGACAATATAATGTCCTTTATTTGTTCCCGTCAGGCGTTCATAGCTCAGTTACAGATCATATCTAAAGTCAATGTAACAGCAGTCATGGAACTCTTGCTAAAATTTCTCTGTGTCGTATGATGAGTGCGCAATAAATAAGTAAATACATAAAATCAGAAGGACACCCTTAAAATATTTTGTTATTATCATTAAATATTCATATAAGAGATATCATTAGAAATCATTTGTAGAAATTAACTTATGGTGTAAAGCATATAATTAACAACGTTAATTAGCATGATTAATTAACAGCTAATTCGAAATTTTCCGTTACGGAACCAGATGCATTTAACGCAATCTAATCAGCATTATGAAATGAATAACTGATAATTTTTTGTAGAGATCTGATTACAAGTTTTGGACATATATGAGCTAAAAATTAATTTCCGAATGTTAAATGAAACTTTTGCTTAATCACCAATATATTTCGCTCAAACCAAATTTTTTTAAAAAATTGGATCAATTTAAATAGATTTCTATAGCCTTGCTACCAACTATGTAATTCCGTTTGTTTATAGTGCTCATGTGTGACTTCTTTTGATTTATAAGATTTATAAATAATAATTAAGATTTTATTAGATTCACATTTAAAATCAAAGTAAGCCGAAATCTATCTTGTCCTGTTTTGCCAATTTGTAAATGAACAACTTTGTAATAAAATGGATTCCCAAAGTATTTGCTGATTATTTCTACTAATATCACCTTCATGTCTGGTACATTCTTTGGTGACCAGAACTTAATCTAGTGGTCCATTGTGCGAGGTAAGAAATATCGTTTTTTCTTTTATAATAAATATCTCTTCACTTTAAAAATGGACGTGCAACAAATCAGACTGTGTGGTTTCGAAAAGGCGGCTTTGACAAGCATCTAAACATTTCTGACCACTGTCAGTAATGAAATTAGTACAATCAGCTTTAAAGACAGACTTGTTAGGTTATAGGAAATATTTAATAAAATACTCGAATGTGAATCTACTTTACCACAATATTAGTAAAAAACAGCAGAAACTGAAATAGGTATTTTGATACAAATAAGCACTTCTGAAGTTGTCGGAGCCAGCATCACCCGTCGAACGAACAATAGATTCGAATTTAAATTTTCTAATCCTAATTCTCTAAACACAAGTTTTGGAATAACCTCAAAGTTTCGAATACCTAGATCAAACATCCCTGTTTTACACGTCGTTTACAATAAGTAGCTCCCTTTCAAGGATTTGTATTTAAGTGTTTTTTTATTCCCAATGGCAGGCTACAATAAGCAATAAAATAAAAAGAACACAAGGATATGTAAACAACAACGAGATTCGAAGGAAATCACAGTGACATGTTTAGCCCATAAGGGCCCTGGCCTCCCAGTAACGACCATACACAGTGCAGGGCAGACATGAATCCATGTCCTTTTCAAGACTGCACAACATGTATTTAGGGCTTTCAAATATTCTCATTCGGAAAAGGTAATAGGCCAAGCAATCATGGTCCGTCAGGAGTCTGAAAGGGGCAATTGCTTTAAATCTGGGCTCATTAGGGATGTTTAGAATAACGTTAAACCAGGTTTTAGATGAGTTGCCTTCACGTAAATTATCAGATATAGTGCTCCGGAAAAAGTCACGGATCATCAGTTTTATCGAGTGAAAAGAGATGTCTTTAGAAAACGTTTGAGTGATGGCTGTTCCTTTTTTGGCAAGAGAATCCGCCTTCTCATTACCCAGGATCCCACAATGGTCTGGAGTCCACTGCGGAACGATATCTTTGCCCTTTGAGTCAAGGTCTTCAAAACAAGAGACGCATTTTTCAATGGAAGTAGATTGAGGTGCGACTGCCAAAAGTGCTGCCTTAGAGACATATAGGATGACTGCTCTAGTAAATGGTTCTGTTCGGCACTGCAATTGAATTAAGACAATACGTAAAGCTTCGACTTCACCGTCGTAATCAGATGCAAAACTGCCGACAGGGGTATAAACAGAATACAGGTCGCAGAAACCCCTGCCCCTTGTTCCACGCGGGAGCTGTCGGTATAAATTCTCAACCACTCCAGTTCGGGGTATAGCTCGTTAATAGTTGCATAGCAAATACTCCTAAGAACATCACAACTTGTATCTAATTTTCGGTCCGCCGGAACAAGATCTGTGACCACTTTAAAAATTCGGCAGTCTAAAGGCTGCGGGGGTTAACAAATTTTCAAGCTCGAAATTAAGGTTATATAAATTAAGATGTTTTTTCTGTTTCAACACCTTTTGTAGGAAGCCTGCTTGAGTCTTTAGATAGTGCTGACTGGGTCTCTCCAAATTATAGAGGGTGAGATATTTAGAAGTCCTTAGGATTTTTTCCCGAAGCCTTTTCCTCAATTATTTTTTCCAAAGGCCAGTTTCCAGTACAGAGAAGCATAGAGTCTATAGGGGGAGTTTTCACAGCTCCGGTGATTAGGAGAAGGGCTTGGTTATGAAAGGTCTCCAGAGAGGTCCAGAGCATTCTTTTTAAAGGTCTCCTCAGTGTTTTGATGCCCTAATGGTACATAATCACTGGTAGAACAAATGTCTTATACGTGGTGTTGAGGGTTAACATAGAGCCTCCCCGTCTACAGCCCGCCATACGCTTTAATAAGGGAAGTCTAGGTGGAAGTCTAGTATTTAGGTGTTGCACACAATAACAACATTCTAACCAATATTCAAAGGTTTTATTATTAGGGGAAGGTCTACGGCAAATATTCATCACATTCCTATAAAACGATAGTTATGAAGAAGCATAGACAGAACTGGTGATTATTTACGATTAGAAAAAGTAAATAGTTAATAACTTGTTCATCGTTTTTTTTTTCTTAAATCTCTATTTCTCATGTTAACTATAGTAATCCGAGGATATTAGCTAACAATTACGAGCAAGTTGTCAAAGGCTTAAAATGCGTTGACCAAATAAAGGTTATTGAGCCAGATGTTTGGGTCATTTGCATGCCTTTAAACAATATCGATTCTGAAACTCGTCGTCTAGATCAGAAAATACAGTTGACATAGATTTTCTATCTTTCGATTCGTTTATACAGCTTTTAAATGAAAGAGCCTCAACATTAGGAAACTAAAAAAATGTCTCTCTCTTATATGATGAAACATTTAATTCACACTACGCACATTCTACTAAGAATACTGAAGAGAAACTACAACATTCAAGGATGGGTGTAACATAAATCCAGACTAATACAGATCAACATCAACCAGTGTTCAATTCAACATTATCAAACCCCAACCAATATGAAATAACAATAAAACCTATTCAATAAGATAAAGCTTCAATAATAGCTTCAGTCAAAGATGATAGCAGTAAGTATATCAACTTTCGTATTCTCCTAGTTTCAGGTTCTCAAGCGGATTATTGATCAGAATCATTTGCCAATATAATTATTTTAATTATAACTCCAGTGATCGAATCTATGTGACTAGTATTTCCACTACCGTACCAACTACAACACTAGATAGTATGAATTGATGCACTTTTTCAAGGCATGGCAGAAATGTTAAATTTGATATTGAAGCATTCTTTTTAAAGTCTTTGATAGCTTCTCAAACTTCGCATACCATTACATCTAAAGATTTTAAGTTATTAACTGTCTGGGTGGCTGGAACTCTAGATGGGCTACAATTTATAGACAGTAATTTTTCCCAATCACGTCAGGCTAAATTAATTTTCGATAAGAAAAATTATTTTCTATCTTTTTACCAGGACAATTTTTCCGTGCCAATGGCGAACCTATAGCTCAGAATATGCACTTAGGATGGGTTGTGGCGGGCAACACCAAAAACAGTGAAATAACTAATTTTTAACTCTTGGAAATCTAAATCTCTACGAAGATTTAAACAATTTGGGAAATTGATTCAGTTCTGGTCGCTGAAACCAGTGTGTAAGTATACCATTTGAGGCAAGGGGAAAATGTACTTCACAATACATTTTTGTTGGAAACATAACTGTAACTTTTTTAAACATAACTTCACATAACTTTTGTTGAAAACAAAAAATTATTTCAGGTTAAAATTCAGAAAGATTTAAAAAAAAAACATGTACTTTACTACAATTTAGCACATTGGATCTGAACAATTTCTTTCGCTCCATATCAACAAACGTTTTATATCACTTATGTATAACCATCCACGCATAATAATCTGGGATCATTGCGTTTTGTAAAAACTTTTAAAAGAAACTAATGCCCATTTACATGTCGTATGAGATATAACCTATGAAACTCCCATCAAGACTTATGAACTTCAATCAGATTATCGATGTGAAATGCATATGCAAGTTGCAATAATCGCCATCGAATGTCTTGTATGAGGATCTTTGCAATCACTGTCAAGGACAAATTGTTTTTCTGAAAAGTTCCTTTTTTTGTTTATTTGTGGGTACGTTTGTTTTCTGTATAGATTTTTCCTAAATATATATAATGTGTGTGTGTACTTGTAAGCACTCATATGTTTAAAATTTATAAATTGTTTAATTATATTTTAAAGCGTGCAACTAGCATGCAAGAAGAATCAAGATTCGAACTTATTATTCCCTGCATTGTAATCATAGTTTTCAGGTTCAGAAAATTAAATAGCTGATGTGAAAACTACTGTAAGCATCTCGCATTAACATTCAAATACCGTAATAAAAATTTAATAGCCTATAAATTTACTAAGAAATATTTTTAAAACTTTTTTTTTTTTTGAGTTTTAATTAAGGAAAGCAATAGAACAAGAAAAAAAGGTCTTCTTAATGATAGATTACATGTTGGTGTAAGAACTACCATTAGAAATTTAATGTTTTCTATATGATATCATAGGCACGATTTATGTAATTAGTATGCGTACATATATGCATATGAATTCAATTGAATGTGATCGAAACATTTTTTATAAAATAAATAAATAAATAAATAAATAAACCTTTTTACTGTATTATGATTTATAATGAGACTTTCATTTGTATTAATCTTATAGTCAATTTACAATAAATCTCCTCCACGTATTATCTGCTCTGAGTTGGATAAAAATTATTTTTTATTTCTCATTTAAAAGAAATCTGTCTTAATATTTAATGCTTCAAATAGATACTGTTATAATTCTATAAATTATATTTGTTTTTTTCACTAACAACTTGCTTTTTTTTCGGAAATTATATAATAATTTGCTTTAAAAGCTTTTGTAATTAAATAATAATTGAAACATTCAAAAGTAAAATAAATCAACAAATAAAATAATAACATATATTTATAAACTATAAAATGTAATGGTTGATATTTAAAAAATTAAATATATTTTTATTAAATAATGAAGTATATTATCTCGAGAAAATATAAATATAATATTACGATTAATAAAATTTACCAATCTATTTATTAATTTAATGCTTTATAAAATTAAAAAATGATTCATAAATCATGAAAGAAATTTTTCAAGCAAATAATAAATTCATCTTTGTTCTTGTATAATGCAATTTCTTTTAAATTATGCATTTGTTATACAGTTTATTGCCTGCATTTATGTAGAGTATATAAAACGGATGCTATTGGTTATGTAACAAATTATTGTATATATTTCGGAAAAATTTGAAAATAAAATAGTTTTATTTTTCAAAAAGTTTCAGCTGAAATCATTTATCTTTAAAACAGATAATATGATTTCCTATTTAATTATTGTTCATATAATCAAAATATCGTTTGAAATTCGATAAAAATATGTTCAATTTGGATGACATTATTCACTAAAAAATTATGTTTTAGTGTTATTATTCACTAAAAGATAGCGTCTTAATGAATTCAATTTGTATATCATGTACGAGGAAAATAAATAATTTTTGAGAAAAGGCGAAGCATTTTGTCTATAGAGAAAAAGTTAAAAAGTATTTTATAACTTCGATTTTATTGAAAAGCCCTCCAGTAACTGTCGATGCGGAGTATCTATTACAACTTTATCGTTACTCCTGACTACGAAGCTTATTAATCAGTTTACAATCAAAATATAAACTTGGTGTATCAATTTTCGTCACTAAATACCTCACAACTTGAAATAAATACGGCCTGACCTTTAAGAAGGTTTATCCTGGTTAAAATTATTCGAAGTTTTCAGACAAAAGCTGCAAAAAAGCTTAAAAGGCTTACTGCATTAACTTCAACTCCCTTTGTATGTGCACAGTTACTTAGGATAGTTTTTGGTCCATAATTGAAGTCATAAAAATATAAATAACGAGTCGTTAAGTAAGGTTGTTGTATGTAGCATTTAATTGATATTTCACATGTTAGTTGCTTACAGTTTAAATACAAAAAGCACTTCAAACCGATTTCAGAAAAAATACCTAGTTTTAATTCAAAAAAAAAAAAATAATTTCAATATGAAAAAGCAAAAAAAAAAAAAAAAAAAAAAATTTAGAACATCAGCTAAAATTGAAAGTTACAAACTTTTTGAGTGTTTGGTAAATAAATCGCCTTCTACTTTACCATGCTTGAAAGAAACATGATCTACTTGAAGTAACCCGGTTTGCTTACTTTGGAGAGATGTGTTATTCCAAACATGAAATTCAATACAACATCGAATATCGAACACTTTTCGATACCTACTACAAAACGTATTTTAAGCTGTGTTTGAGTTTTGATGAAGGAAAGTTTACTTCAAATTTCTCATCAAATAAAAGTAGCAGACTCTCTCGGGAATAAACATTTTATTTGCAATTTTCTAGAACGAAGTAAAAGTAAATTGTAAATATTGATACTAAAAGACAGCAAATTAAATTTTTTTTTTACATGATGTCAATTTGCAAATTGTAGGAATTTTATTTTAAAAATTGCATTTTAAAATATTAACCAACTAAAATAATAATATCAACAACTGCGTTAATGCTAAACTGATTTTCTTTATGATCGCTCTTTATCAGGACTATATTAAACTGAACTCCCCATTACTAGATTTAACGTCATGATATCAGAGTGCGGGTATATATATATATATATATATATATATATGGCCTTAGGTCACCCTTATTTGGATAGTTATAGGAAAATTGGATACCTTAAAACAAGTATACTTGTCTATTAATCTTTCTCAATCTCTCTGTTTTAATGCACACATATATATATAAATATATATGTGTGTGTGTGAGTTATAGGGTAAACGTTCAACTTGGAAGAGCAAAAGGTGGGATAAAACAAACTTATATGAATTAGACAGAATATTCTAGACAATAATGTTGCTGCGAGTCTCGATGCAGGAGTGCGTAATCTGAATAAATTCTTTATTTGGAATGAGAATAAATAGGTTAAAATGAAGTACATGACTTAAAAAATGAGTTATCAGCTGATTTTCCTTCGAATGGTAAGAAGAAGCAAATAAATTCAATATATATATATGTATTGTAATTTTCTAGGTTGTTGATCGACTACCAGTAACTGATTTAGGGAAAAGCATTAATTTCAATAAGAAAATTTCCATCAAAAACAGGAGTCCAAAATTCTAGAGTCTTGGGTTATTATTGATGAAATAAAATATTTGATCTTTAAAGCGACGTCAATAAACAGAGGTTTGCAATTGACCTTATTGAGCTAAAGCTCAACAAGGAAATTATTTTAATGGATTGTATCATCATGTTTTGGGAATCATGCGTGAGGTTGTCGTTGTGGACAGTTGGGTTTTTAATAGGCCTGACATTTTGATAATTCAATGATTTAAATTTTATTGAACTCATATATCACTATGGTTTTCAGATTGCCAAATCTCATGTTTTAATTCATGAAAAAGTCATCAAATATGAATCATAAGAAAGGATAAAATATTTGACTATGATGGAAGCCTTTTTAAAAATAGGAAAAAACAGGAAACACTGAAATAACAGAATAATTATATCAGAAAATGCTCTCAACAGATATAGTTCTACTTTTTAGTGTCACTTTACTTCTTAGAAAAATTTGATTTTTCGTCTGATATTGTCGTTTTTCGGAATGAGTGAATAGCATTTCTTTATTTATTTCGTATGTATTTTTGAATTTTTTCAATTGAGTTTAATTTTACTTTTATTTTTACTTTGTAAACTGCTAAAATTAATACACATTAAATAACATTTTTGACATTAAATAATTACATTTTTGATTAAACAAATAAAGGGATTAACTTTCTTTGAATACATATTAGAAAATATTATTTTATTATTATTCTTATTTACCATAAGCGTTCACAATAAACTGAAAGATTTTCATGGTTATAATCATCTTTATTATATTAACGTACGCAAGTACGTTTAATTTTTCCTGTAATATTTAATTTCAATTAAAAATTAGGAAAATTAAAAAATTGAAAATGTAAATGAATTTGATTGCAAAATTTTAAAATAAATTGATCAATAAAGTTAAAATTAACCAGTTGAAAAAATATATAACAGAAACGTAGAAAAAGAGTAAATGAAATCGATATTATGTGATATGATGAATGATTAATTAATTAGACAAAAATCTAATTATGTTATTTAATATACAGCAAAAAAGGAAATAAAATGAAATAATATATTACAATATCCGCTAAGAAGATGTTTACCGACTGAGATGAAAATCTGCAGATGTGATATATATAAAGAAAGGATTGCAATTTCAGTAGAACCTATATATATGTTTACCATGCAGTTTACACCAATTACTACTTTTTCTGATCGACGCCCTCTAATCTACAGGGGCATCGGGATGATAAATGAATATAAAAATATATTTAGCTGTTTATAATATGAAGTATAAAAATGTATTTTTAAACTTTCTATATAAAGGATGCATTTCATCTATATGCTTATAAAATGCGTATAAATATGCTTTACATATGTTTTTATGTTCACGATGGAACAAAATATTCCCATTAACGATCACGTTTTTGAAAAAAATTAATATCAGGTAGAAATTGGAAATTTTTGCATCAGAAAATGTAAATAATGTTTGTTTAAAAAATAATTTACGTTTTGTTCCTTATTCTAGAAAATTGCTTGGAGCATTTGAAACTTCTTTTCCAATCATCCGCAAAATGTTACAGCTTAGTCCAAATATCGTTTCAGTTTTTATTGGGATATATTATATATAAAATATATGTAGAATCATTTTTTTGAATATTTAATTAGTTTTAATAGGATGCACATGAGAATAGTGATTTATTTAAATAAAAAATATATATTTTAGTGAATATTTTGACGATTTTTTTTCTATTGCTCCGGAAATAATTTTAAAGTTTTTCCTCTGTAAAGAGAAAAAGAGTTTGATGGTTATAAATACACTCACGTCCATAAATTAAGGATAATTCAGAATCACACAGAAATTGAACTCTAAAAATTTCACCTGTAGAATAATCACACACACCTTGAAGAAGAATATGCAAATTACAGGAAACCACCAGATGGCGCGGATAGTACGTCACAATGACGAGAGAGTAAGAGAGGGGTATATAAGGAATGGTGGCAAATAATTAAAATTGTTCACAAGCGCTTTAAAAGCCTTTCAGTGCAATAACCGCATATTTATGGCACAAAGGAAGCATTTCGATAATTTTTTACGTGGTAGAATTATCGGACGACTGGAATGTGGACGTACCCAGCTGGAAGTATCCGAGGAACTTGGAATCGCCCGGAGTGTCATCTCCAGGCTTTGGGAACGATTCCAAAATGATGGTAATGTGAGTAGATGTTACAGCACAGGTCGCCCCAGAGATACAACGCCGAATGAGGACCGGTATTTAGCAGTTACTGCCAAAAGAAACAGACGGAGCAGAGCATCAGACCTGTCTCGTCAGCTCTCTTCCGCTACCGGTACGACAGTTTCAAGGCAGACCGTGTACAGACGCTTAGGGCACATTGGTCTATATGCTCGTAAGCCTGTCAGATGTGTTCCACTTACCGCAACTCACTGTCGCCTGCGATTAACCTGGAGTAGAAAGCATGAACTGTAGACACCGCAACAGTGGTCTGGTGTGATGTTTTCCGGCGAGTCCAGGTTTAGTTTGCAGTCTGATTTTCGCCGGACTTTCATATGGAGAGCGCCAGGTACCCGTTACCACCAAGAGAACACCATCGAACGACACCGTTATGTTGGTGCAGGATGGCTCGTTGGGGGAGTAATTATTCTTGGTTCCTGAACTGAACTGCATGTTCAGAGTGTAACGATGACAGGCCACATCCATCGGGACGTCATTCTGGAACAACATGTACATTTGTTTCGGGGCGCCATGGGGGCTGAATTTCTGTTATTCATCCTCCTCCTCACCGTGCAAACATTGTAGATGAATGCCTTCAATTGGAGGATATCACCCGTATGGATTGGCCAGCATACTCACCGGACTTGAATCCAATAGAGCATGTGTGGGATATGCTTTACCGACGAATTGCAGCCTGTCAACCCCCTCCCACCTGTCAACCGGAACTTCGGAGGGCATTGCTAGTTGAGTGGTGTAATATTCCCCAAGATCAGTTAGATAATTTGATATTCAGCATGCCTAGGCGTTGTAAGGCCTGTATTGAATCGTCCGGGAGACATACTCCATATTAACCATCATACTAACCATCTTATAGTGTTTTTTGTAAATAGGTTCTTATTTGAAATTTGCTCCAGAGAGTAAAAATCGTAATTTTTTATTAATTATGTCAAACATATAGCATCTTTTTTGCTCTTTACCTTTTGTTTAATAAATAGACTTTACAAATAAGTCAAATTTGTTTTGCTTCTGTCTCTTTCTTTGCCGGGACTTCTTTATCCTTAATTTAAGGACATGAGTGTATTAGGCAGATGTGTGGATTTTAGACCTGATACAGTAAAAAAATCTAAATTTATTTTATTTCTAAATCTATCTATTTCAGTTTTGCTAAATAGTTTGCTGTTCTGCAGGGTGAAACTAACTTTTTCTTTTAAAAGGTTTGGATGAAATGTTTTAGTTATCACTACATTTCTTTCTTTCGAAAGAACATCTTTACGCAAATTGTACTCATAATACATAAAAATACACAGAAAATACCGTACGAAGTTATGTTAAAGGAAGTTCTCTTAAGGATCAGGTACTCTCTCTACTGCGTAAAGAGAGATTCTATAAACTTTTGATTCTTTCTCTTGAATTCTAACATGACCAGGGATAACAAAATTCTTCTTTATACTGTTATGCTTCGCCCAATTCTCACGTACGCTTGCCCGGTCTGGTCCTATGCAGCTAAATCTAATTTAAAAACACTTTAAACTTTACAAAATACCACTATCGGCCAAATTACTTCGGCTAAATAGTTGATGCGCAATTTTGATATTTATAAAGTTATTAACATTCCTTCTTAAAAGAACTTTCTTAAACACATCTCTTATTAAATTTTTTAACATGCTTATTAATCGTGAAAATACTGCAATCCAGGTGATTACCTCTTACTTTCCCAATTAGGATTTAAAAAGTCTGCGCCAAATTTTAATTTCCTTTCAAATTTTATTTTTAAATATTTTTCTTTTCTTTTATTTGTTTTTGATTATAAATTAATTTTATTATATCTGTAAATATATTCTGGGCAATTTTCATTGTTTCAACTGTATTTACTGTGTCATATCGGAGACGGAGATGGTCAACCAACCAGCCCTCATCGCTAGATCTAAAGTCCAGAGTGCTGATGTATTTTGAAAGAATGGCTACTTGACCTTAATTTTTCTCTTTTCCTTTTCCTTATTCTGTTTTCACTGTAGATTTGCTATATATTTACAATGGGAATGCATGATTCAGCCTCAAAGCTGATCCCAACGATGCTTGATCTAATTTAAGATAACAAATATAAAAATTTAAGTGTTTGCAGTTTGAAATGTTTCCCTTAGAAAACGCGAAAGATTACAGTTATAGAGAATACATTTGAGAAGATGGTGTTCATTCGCAGTCTGCAAGAAAAAAAATGTATCTTCAAACATGCATTCCAAACAAATGAGATTTTCAAAATCGTCAATCTACTCATGTTTCAAAAGAATGCCTCTAACGCCTTATAATAATTTACGTCTACGCGCATACTGAAAGATGCATTTAACCTATAATGTTCCAATCTCCACCACCTGCCTCTAACAGCGAGAAACTGGCGGTGGCATGGATGTTAGTGAGTGGTTCGAATTCCACGTTAATCTGTAGGCCTCCGTCTAATTAGCCCAAAGTGTGCACAAAATGACCGTAGAGCTACAAATCAAACCAAATCTAACGCCTAGATGCGTTTGTTATGAGAATCTTGCAAGATACTACTGTGACCAAAAAGTAAGACCAATTTTTTTTTTTTCAAAAACTTTTTATTTATACTTCCAAATTTATTTCGTCGCCTTCGGACACGATGCACTTATGCCAACATTTTTACAATCCTCAATGCATGTTAAAAAGTCATCGGCATTAATGGCCTTTAAAGCGCTTGGCGATTCACGAAGAATCTCTTCAATCAACTGAAAACGGTGTCCCCGGAGTGGCCTTTTGAGATTAGGGAATAGCCAGAAGTCGCATGGTGAGAATACGGTGGTTGTGGAACGATATTGGTTTCATTTTTGGCGAAACAGTCCCGAAGATTCAATGCAGTGTGAGATGGCGCATTCAGTGTTTTCGGTACCAATCGAGATTTGACTCGTTTGACATTCAAAATGGAATCGACCAATCCTTTTGAAATTCCAACATCATCATAAAGGTCTCTAATTGTAAATCGATGGTTTGCGTGCACCAAATCTTTAATTTTTTGGACTTGACTTTCGCGGTTGAGCCTCTTTGCCTCTTCGTCTTCAACGCGTTCTCTGCCTTGTTTGAACTGTTTTTACCAATTCTAAACATTTATTTCCGATATAGGAATGATCACCGAACAACCTATACGTTTCTGCGAAAAACATTTACTGCAAGTTCTTTGCTAAATTAATTCAGACATTTCAAAAATCGCCGGAATCAGTTTTAGCATCTCACAAAGCCAAGCGTATCTGAAATACTAATGAATATTTAGACGTCAAATTTCACACAGATGTCAAGGACAGTGCCAGCAACCTAAAAAGAAGAAAAAATTGTAATTCGCTAAGTCCCGGGAATTTTAAATTGAAAATTGGTCATACTTTTTGAACACAGTAGTATGTAATTAAGTCAAAGCATTATCGAATATTAATATTCACAAAACAGTATAATTGAAAAAAAAATTTAAAATTATATGTATATTAAAAAGATATTAAAATGTGTTTAAAATTTTAGGTTCAGTTAATTAAACATAAATATATGTTCCTATTACGATTTAATAAATCATAACCAAACTCCTTCAAGTGTTTGTTTGTAGGGTGTTACTATTGAAATGCATGAGCAACTCACAGGTATTGAAAATTATACATGATTGATTTGAACACATTTCTAAACATATTATTATTAAAAATTATCATTTATTTTAGAGTGATTATATCGAAGCTTCGATGAGGGCGAATATCATTTTTTTCTTTTCTCACACCTAGAATAGATAAAAATGTATTGGAGCACCAATATTGAATATATATTGAATACAATATTCAATATTTTTTGAATATTGCAAATAAAATATTATTATAAGCAATTTACAATAAGTAAAACATGATGCTCAATTTGAAACTCTGAAAAAATACTAACAAAGTTTAAGAAAAAGTGTGCTTTATTTTAATGTTCATCAACTTATGCAGATGCCAACTTTATTATAATCTGACATTATTTAAATCTCTAGAAAAAAAATACCCTAGGGATATAGGAAATCGCTACTTGCGTCCAACGTTATCTCCAAAGGGGTTATCCCAATTTCTAACCATGGCTATTATGATGCTGGTGACTGTTATTTCAATATTGGACATCGACGAAACATCGAAATCGCTTCTCTCCTCTGCATAACTCTAATTTTTCTAGAAACTTTGTAGCGATTATACCTGCTTTGAAAATCAGTATTTCCATGTTAGACATCGAAATCGCGATAACATCAATGAAAGCAAAGTTACTGAAGGAG
The DNA here is from genome assembly GCA_021605075.1 of Caerostris darwini. Taxonomy (NCBI): domain Eukaryota; kingdom Metazoa; phylum Arthropoda; class Arachnida; order Araneae; family Araneidae; genus Caerostris; species Caerostris darwini. Next base: position 48,043 of record BPLQ01013383.1, on the reverse strand, counting down.
AGGAATTCACAATAACATGGATTCCTGATTTCCAGTATTAAGTTACGTTATAAAAGCTTGTACCATATCTGCACTTTTCAAATATTTTTGTTAACTATTTTAATTTCGGTTTTGGATCTGCCATAGATCGATAATACTTGTTATTCACAAAAGTTGTGCAACAATATTTATTGTTTATCAACGATTTGATGTGCATCAACTTATGCAGACGCCTAACTTTATTATAATCTGTCAGTATTTAAATCTCTAGAATTCTACACATATTCGTCCATATATGAAAAATCTCTTAATTTTGAACTTCGTTGCTCAAAGTTTATAACTTTCAATTTTTTTACTTATTTTTTTATTTTTTATTTATTTATTTATTATATTTTTTTAGATTCTGTAATTTCCCAGAACGTTTAATGGATTGCTAGTGAAATACGCTGTTGTAGATTTCGAATCCCGGTACTTAAAAATGCATTTTATTTTTAAAAATATATGCAAATATAAAACAAAGACAAAATAGAAAATATGAAATTATCATTTTATTTTATTGTTTAGATTTGTGTTATTCACAGAGTTGATTTAATTATAGTTGAAAAAAAAGTAAGAGAAAAAGTTGTTATGGACTCTAAATTCTTTTCTTAACAAGAACCATGTCTCTTCATTAGTGATACTTTCAAATTACAAAAAGGAATTTCTTAGTTTCGAAACATGAGCTCCAAAAGAGAATGTTACAAATTCGGGCGCATCGGTCTCCCTGAGCAACTCCTCTCGAATTTGGTGGGTTTCATTTCATTCCAGTTGAAAGCAGAACTAGAATTGGAAAATAACTTAGCATAGAATTTGTCTCTGAAAACATTTGTTCGCTTTCTGATTATATGCCGTTTTTTTCCTTCAGGAGTTCAATCTAGAAAAAAAGATTTCAATTAATGATGAATAACATTCCATTTGTTGGCATTTGGCATTAATTGTGAAAAAAATTTCCTGACGTTAAAAATAATTATATTAAAGGAGCTGAAAATAATTATTTTACATACAAATGTCTTCAATTGAATTAAAACAAGATCTAGTGAAGTGTATTAAATTTTACTGGCTTTTATTTTACTCAAAACATTTCTTCCCTATGACATCAAAACAATGTTTCAAATTAAGGAACATCGGTTTCATTGATTAAATCGCAGTTTATGGAGTTTTGCTGGTTTCAAATCAATTCAATTTAATATAATGTGCATTTTTGTGTAAATTTATTTATTTGTTCGTATTCAGTTTTCAAGAAAAAATGTATTTACATTAAAATTATCAGAGAATAACGTTCCTTAATAATCAAACTTGCAATTGATTTTCGAGATTAAAAAAATAGCATTTATATGTATAAAAACTTATATGCAGTGTATATATTTATAATAATAAAGTTAACTATATAAATATTGAAATATAATATAAATTAAGAATATACTTTATATATGTATATATATAGTACTGTTCCCAAAAAGTAAGACCAATTATTATTTTTTTTTCAAAAACTATTTATTTATTCTTCCAAATTTATTTCGTCGCCTTCGGACACAATGCACTTATGACAACATTTTTATAATCCTCAATGCATGTTAAAAAGTCATCGGCATTGATGGCCTTTAAAGCCCTTGGCGATTCACGAAGAATCTCTTCAAAAGACTGAAAATGGTGTCACCAGAGCGGCCTTTTGAGATTAGGTAATAGCCAGAAGTCGCATGGTGAGAATACGGTGGTTGTGGAACGATATGGGTTTCATTTTTGGCGAAAAAGTCCCGAAGAATCAATGCAGTGCGAGCTGGCGCATTCAGTGTTTTCGGTACCAATCGAGATTTGACGCGTTTGACGTCCAAAAATGAATTGACCGATCCTTTTGAAATTCCAACATCATCAGGAAGGTCTCTAATTGTAAATCGACGGTTTGCAAGCACCAAATCTTTAATTGTTTATACGTGAGCTTCGTTGGTTGAGGTTGATGGTCGACCAGAGGTCTCTTCCTCTTCAGCGCGTTCTCTGTCTTGTTTGAACTGTTTTTACCACTTCTAAACATTTATTTCCTATATAGGAATGCTCACCGAATGCCTTCTGCAAGAACCTATACGTTTCCGCGAACAAAATGTAATGCAAGTTCTTTGCTCAATTAATTCAGGCATTTGAAAAATCGCCGGAATCAGTTTTCGTGTCTCACAAAGCCAAGCGTAACTCAAACTCTACCGAATATTTTGACGTAAAATTTCACACAGATGTCAAAGATAGTGCAAGCAATCTAAAAATAAAAAATAATGAAATTCCATAAGCCCTGTCAATTTTAAATTTAAAACTGTTCTTACTTTTTGACACAGTAATGTTACGGATGCAAAATTATTTTCAGGAGAATCCTGAAAAAAAATTAAATTTTAAATAAATTTATAAATAACATAAAGTGCAAATTTAAACATAGATTTACTAAAGCAAATGAGAAATTTTAGTTATGCGATTTATTTTTCTATTAGAATTTTTTTAATGTTTTTTCTTTTGTTTCAATTTTTGTTATCTTGAAAATTAATTTAATTTAATTTTTTACCTTTTTTAAAATTTAGTTAAAAATTTTAACTAACAAACACATTTTTACATCCTTAAATATTTTCGTTATGAGTCTTTTTTTTTTTTAATTTGCAATATTAAAACTTATTTTTATAATTATACTAATTATTCTAAATTATATTTCAAACAAATTATAATTTAAATTAAAAAAAAAAAAACTAATATGGGATTACCAATTTTAATTAATAAAGAAAACATTCAGTTTTATGATATATTTTTGTTACTTGAAATTAATTTTTAAATGCGATCAATGTGATAATTTAATTTTTTTTTATGTGAAAGCTCCTTATTGCAATAAAAGAAAAAAAATCTGAGTAAAAAACTCACCCTCACTCAAAAACTCAAAACTCTGAGTAATCATACATATTATGAATGTTTCAATTATTTTTTTGTCTCTTACCCTACTTGATAGACAGCAACATCTAGACCAAGCCTATGAACCATTTTTTTTTCTCATGGAATGAGGGAAAGTTTCTGTTGTAATGTTGCATTCGAAATCAACGACAATGAATGTTGTTGTGCCTAATCCTCAGTGTCCTGCAGTGTGGGAGGTACATCCCATGGACGGATATCCAGGACGGACATCTATCTAGTCATGGGTGGAGAGAAAAGGGGCAGCTACTGTTGTAATGGTAGCTAAATGTAATGTATGCTAAATGTTATGTATGCTAAATTTAGTGTATGCTAAATGTAATGGTTATACCCTTAGGTAGAAGTCTGATTAGATTCTGTGTCACTGAAGAGTATGGGAGAAAACCTGAAAAACTCCTACCAGATAGTCCGACTAACAAGGAAAGTCCAAAATTCGGACTAATTTACTAAACTCAATATGTGAGTAAATGTGTGAGAAAGGGGGCAAAATGTGGCTGTGGTTACCTCTTACAACACTATCTCATACATGCGTCTGTGTCTGTGTGTGTCTGCCTAATCCTTAGTGTCCTGCAGATCAGGATAGACATCCCATAAGTAGTCCACTCATGGAAGGAGGTAAAGGGGCAGCCTCTGTTGGAGGACACGTAGGTAGAAGTTTGTCTTGGATAAGAGTCGCTCCACTTTTGCTAAGCGTATGGGAGAAAACAAGGAAATTTCCCACTAGATAATCTGAATGAAGAGGCAAGATGCTGAACATCCCAAACGCCATAGAGTCTCCTCGTTTTTTGAAACAGTGTCTACAAAAAAGCCGCCAGCGGATAGAACGTCCACCTTAATGCGCACCAACAGCGCACGTTGCCACTGAGCCACGAGTTGGACTTAATTAATTTTGAATAATATATTAAAATTCTTCCAGATGCATTTTAAATATTTCTACAGTTATACCATTTCCTCATAGCGTTAATTTTTACATAAATTTTTGCAGCTAAATATTTTAATCTTAAAATTTTATCCTTGTAGATATCTTCTTGATAGAGTGCTGGCCTTTCAAACTATTTTTTCTATTGCATTTAAACTCACTAGGTGTTAAGTTTTTTTTTTTTTTAAAGAATGTAGTTAGCTTAGATGACTTTCCTTTGTGTCTTAATGATTTTGTATAGGTAATAGGCATTCGGTTCCTAAGACATCTTTTTTTCATTAAAAATTTTAAATATTTATTTACGAATTTTTCTTTATAAAATGTTCCAAAGTACAGTGAAATTTCAACTTGATCATTTTATTCTTTTAAGCAATTTTTGCTTTTATTGTCCATGCATAAATTGAATGATAAAAGAGTAATCACGATTGAAATGTTTTCAAAGGAAATCAATTTTCAAGATTCAGTATAATAATAAGAGTTTGGGGTGCTTTAGGTTTGGTAAATTGTGAGGATGTTGCTGATAACACATTGGATTTCTCAAACTGGGGCAGCTTTATTCGAAATATGACAAACGAAGTCAGTCAATAGTATATGTGTTGATAACTTGAATGTGAGGAAAGTTATTTATTTTTATAAGTTTGGTTTGTCGCTCTACTATCATCTTTTGCACACCAAGGCTAAACATACCGGGACCTACAGTTTAGTGTGGATTCCGAACCACTCACAAACATCCATGCCACCCGCAAGAATTTGAACCTGGAGCCTGTGATACCAAAGGCCAAAGCATTAGCCAATTGGCCATCTGTTGTTAGAAATGCATTCAACAGTCTATGAACAGCTCACATTCAGCTACCTTGCTACATAAATGGTATTCTGCCCTACAAGTATTTGCACTCTATGGAGCTGTAGATGTTCCTAGGTTGTAACTTCTAGAAGCTTATGCTGTTGTTAGAAATGCATTTAACAGTCTATGAATAGCTCACCTTCAGCTACTTTGCCACATAAATGGTATTCTGCCCTACAAGTATTTGCATTCTCTGGAACTGGAGGTGTTCCTTGGTTGTAACTTCTAGAAGCTTATTCTGTTGTTAGAAATGCATTCAACAGTCTATGAATAGCTCACCTTGCTACATAAATGGTATTCTGCCCTACAAGTATTTACATTCAATGGAGTTGGAGGTGTTCCTTGGTTGTAATTTCTAGAAGCTTATTCTGTTGTTAGAAATGCATTCTATGACAGTCCATATTCTGCCCTACAAGTATTTACATTGTAATAGCTCACCTACGGCTACTTTGCTACATAAATGGTATTCTGCCCTACAAGTATTTACATTCTTTGGAGCTGGAGGTGTTCCTTGGTTGTAATTTCTAGAAGCTTATTCTGTTGTAAGAAATGCATTCAACAGTTTATGAATAGCTCACCTTCAGCTACCTTGCTACATAAATGGTATTCTGCCCTACAAGTATTTACATTGTATGGAGCTGGAGGTGTTCCTTGGTTGTAAATTCTAGAAGCTTATTCTGTTGTTAGAAATGCATTCAACAGTCTATGAATAGCTCACCTTTAGCTACTTTGCTACATAAATGGTACTCTGCCCTACAAGTATTTATATTCTCTGTAGCTGGAGGTGTTCCTTGGTTGTAACATCTAGAAGGTTATTCTGTTGTTAGAAATGCATTCAACTATAAAATATAATAATGCAATAGTACAATTATTGAAAAATATGACAAAAAAGCACCATTCCAACATTGTTTTAGAAAGTTCACGTTACAAATATATTATTCCATTCTTTGATAAACACAACATGTTAGTTAACAATTTATGAATACATGAACAATTTATTAACAATTCTTTGATAAATATATCCTTAATGTTGTTATACTATTAAATGTTTAAATACTAAAACTGCCCTAGTGTTGTTTCAGTGCAACAAGCGCTGCTGGTGAGCATGAGGGCTGATGTTTAATCAGCTGGTTGCTTTATTGTATACACTGTTTCAAAAGATGAGAAGACTCGATGGCATTTGTGATATTCAGCTTCTTGTCTCGTTAGTAGGACTATCTGGAGGGAGGTTTCTCCCGTATGATACGCACATGCTGGGTAGTTCTCCCTAAAAAGGCCTTCCTGAAGGCATTTCTCTCCTTCTTCAGTGACACGGATCCAAGTCAGTCTTCTACCTACGGGTGTTCCATCATAACAGAAGCTGCTCTCCCCCTTCCTTCCATAAGAACACGCGGGTTCATGGACTTAGTCTAAATATTGTTATCGAACAACAGCGATAAGAAACAACAACAAATATTAATTGTATCTGAAAATATAATGGAGTATTATTGAATAAAAATATCAATTTAAATATATACTATATATGAAATGTTTCGCAGTATATTTCATATATTGTATATAAATAATTGTCTTAAAAACTTGTAATGTTTATTTACACATAGACTAATAGATCTATTTTTTTTAACAGAATAAGTCAATTAGGAGAATAAGTGTTATGATATATATTATAATCTGATTAGGTTTATAAAAAGTTTTTCAGGCACAAAGTTATCAAATATCTGTACCCAGTACGACCGTCTTTGGCATCAATAATCAAGCTAGACATCGAATTGTACAGAGTTTGGATGCCAGATATGGATACATTACTTGTTGTTTCAAATATGTATTGTATTATATAATTCGTACTTAATGACGAGGGGTAGCTTACCAGATTCACCGCAACTGTTACCCAAATGCAGCTATATACGGAAAATTCACTGACCGGGCTTTGACTCTAACTCCGTCTGAATTCATGAAGCGCAGGAAGCAAAACAAAAAACGTGGGTGTGTAATGAAAGATAAGATTAAACTTTGAATACATTAACGAAAGGACACAGCCCATGTATTTAACATTTCAGAAATTTAATAATGATTATCAAAGATATCTACGATAGATAACTGAAATATATATATTCATTTGCATTTTAATCCATTGTTCCTAGCGTCGATTCCGCATGATGATAAATAAGGAATGTAAACTGATTTAATATTTTCAAAAGTTTTAATCAAATCTTTACAAAAAATTGTTATTTACTAATTTAATCATGCTAAATCAATTGCTCTGAAAATCTCGGTTTCCGTAATGGAAAAAATTTGAGTTAGCGGTTAATTAATCATGTTAATCAACTGCAATTCATCATATGTTCATCATATGTTCATCATATGTTCAACATATGTTCATTCATTATATTCGTCATATGTTCATCATATGTTAGTTCCCTTCGAGTCATTTCTAACGATATCATTTCTGTGAGAATTTAATGATAATTACAAAAATTTATTAAGGTGGTTTTTTTCCCGGCCGTACCAGCATTTCACCCTTGAATTGGTTCCTCTCAAGCATACTTTAACCTGTGAGCATATACATTTAATAAATTAAATAAGTTACTAAGACAAATGCTTACTCTAAATTAATTTCTGCTCGGTATTAGGATTTCATTTTATATCTTTTTGTTCTTATTAGTTTCAAAATCACTAATAATACTCTGGTTTTTAATAATGAAGCAAAAATTGTGATTGCAGGAAAAATAAACAAATTTCATAGAATTTATGTTGCATACATAAGATGTAATACTATATGATACGAGCAAAACCCGGCATATGTTGTCCTGTCAAAAAAATATATTGTAGAAAATTGCATATCGCGAATATATTCTCCATGTTCAAATATATGTGCAGACTAATTTTCATGGATATCGTTTCAACGATGTATAAGATGAAATGCTGCACAGCCATCTGGTGGGGAATAACAATAAGCCTATTTTCCGTACTCGAATACATATTATTACCCATTTTCATAGCTTATCAGTTCATTTCATCAGTATAGAAATCGATATAATGCCGCGTGATCTGGTGGTGTCTTACAACAAAAGAGTTAGCATGAAAACTTTTTTACTCTTTTTTTTTTCAAACACACACAAAACATTTCGTTAAAATCGGTCCAGAATTTTAGGAGGAGTTCAGTGACAAACACACATACAGGATAATCAGAGCCACCTACCGGGTCCAATTGTGTATCTTATCCATCAAGGGACCGTCTCAAATACACAAAAAAATTTCATCAAAATCGGTCAAGCCGTTTAGGAGTTCGCATGTAGAGAAGAATTATATCTATAAATATCTATCTATCTATCTCTCTCTCTCTCTCTCTCTCTGTATATATAAATATATATATATATATATATATATATTTATATTTATATATATATATATTTATTTATATATATATATATATATATATTATTTATATTTATATATTATATATATATATATTTATTTATATATATATTTTATATAAATATATATATATATATATATATATATATATATATATATATATATATATATATTTATTTATATATTATATATATATATATATATTTATATATTGTGAATCTAATCCATCCAGGGATTCCGTCAAACATACACAAAAAATCAGTATAGCCGTTTAGGAGAAGTTCAGTGACAAACACATGTACTGAAGAATTATTTAAATACGTAAATTAGTGGAGTTAACTGCAGTTTAACGATATTACATTCGTTGCCGAAAACAGGCTTTAAAAACCTTTGTGGTTTCTGAACACTTGATTATGCGTAGTTAAAATTGAAAACATTCACGTTTCAGGTATGAGAACCTGCCATCATTTATCTAAAGTACGATTCATCAGTACGTCGCATGAGTATTAAATTTGAATTTCTCTGTAATTCGTAGACTGTGTTTTATCTGTAATTCTTTTAAAGAAAAGAATCAGTTTCAAAAAATTACACACGAAAATGACTTACGGCTACAAATGCTACAGTTAACTGCTGTTTACAGCTAATTTCAAAAAGACACGTCAACTTTTATCAAAATTTATATTGTAGCAGACACTACCTGAATCAACTATGCGTAATGCGTCTTCAAGTCATAGCTTATTCAAGACATACACGATAGCGTGTACTCACCGGATCGCGGATCTCCCGTCCTTCGAAGAGGCAATTGGACACGCCCCCATGACCATTGGAATGCAAGTCGGTGGAAATTTGTATTTTTTAACTATAAGACTGGAATTTGTTTAAGCGACTAAAAAGTATGTTCGTCTGGCGGGGACCAAGAACTCGACCTCATACATGCTATATCATTAAGAAGACGGATTTAGAGGTTTCAATCATGAACCTTATGACCAAGTATGAGGTTAACGTATGAGATTAGGTATTTCCTTGAATAACTACAGTTATTTGTAGATATTCCCAAGGCCCAATTACTAATTAGTTGTATAGAACATTCTTTATGAAATTGTTCATCTTTGCGCACGAATCGATAATACTTTTTCGCAGATCTCGTTTCGTGGAATATTACGACCCAGAGGATACTATTGTGCTTATTGGTTAACTAGTAGTTTTTATGGACATGAATTTGATGTAGCGTATTTGAGATGCTATAAAAATACCTATTGCTGCATTTCTCTGCCGACCGAGTGAATGAAAATCATCCTTTTGAGCATGGGACATCATCAAAGTACACATTTTTAAAGTATTACTCCATATTGAATCTGATCACATGTTGAAAAAAATACTGTTTTTTCTTTTCATCTTTTTACTTGTTGTATTTTGTAGAGAGAAAAAAACTAATTTCTCTTATAACTAATTTGTAATTAATGTTTGCAGCAAATTTCGTTATACTATTCCATTAAAATTGTATTGTATTGCATTGCATTCCATTGATTAGAAATTTAATAATCGAAAAAATCTCTGATTTTCTCCTGATTTTTGGTAACCAGTATAGTAAGGAGGACTTGTTTTATTGAAATGTTTATATAATAAATGTGAACAAATTCATATATTTACCGATGTCTTTATTTATGTCTCAACAACGTCTGATCATCAAAGGGCACTATGTAACGCCAGTCAATATACTTATATACTATTCAAAGTATTATTTTGTTAATAATTTATTTTTATATTTTTTTCTGATATTTTTAAATTGTATTCTAATATCAACTTAAAATAAAATAATATATAACTTAAAATAAAATAATAATTCATAATTCATAATTATTCTTAATTTACAAATAATAATTAATAAATATATAACTCATGATTAGTGTTAATTTTCTAAATTATCTTGGTCTTTATAAGACGTTGACTCAACAAATGAAAAGAAAAATATTAACAGATATGTTTCGCATTCTGATTTTTCTATGACTAACTGGTATCTTATAATTTATTTTTTTTTTTTTGTATTTTTAACTCGCATGAATATGATGCTTGACTAATTAAAGCTCCATGATGTCTTTAGCGAAGTCATTGTCATCTTTTCTTTCTACATTGATTCAGTGCCTTAAGCACTGAACTAAACAAAGTTATAAGCATGCCGGGAGATAAAAACATGATGGGTGTAGGTGGAATAGGAGGAAACATCAGAGAACTGATGCAGAGTACAAATGTTGCAGACCAAATAAAGTAAACATAAAAGATTCAGAATAAGTTTATACTAGCCATTAAATCGAACTGAAAGAGTGAAAATAATAAAAAAAAATTATAATATTTCTTTTTAAATTAATTATAAAAATTTTAAAAAGAAAACGTAGAAAAGAATAATGCGAGAGTCCAAAAGACTTCTGCATGGAAGAAATGATGGCCGGAAAATTAGAGCTGGGTCAGTTTCATGGGTTAGAGGATCGTCCCTGAATTATATCCAGGTTATTCTTCATTTTCTAGTTATATTTAAAAAATATATAACTCATAAATAAATTAACCTTCTAAATTATCTTGGTATTTATAGTATAAAACTTTGACGAAACAAATAAAAAGGAAAACAGTATCAGATATGTTTAGATTTCTGGTTTTTCTATGACTAACCGATATCTTATAATTTTTTGTATTTTAACATGAATGAACTTGATGTTTGCCTGGTTAGATATTCGTAATGTCTCCAAGTCCCTGAATACGTGGGTTGAAAGGATCGTACTTTAACGAATGCGCTAACTTACTAGGCGTATGTGAAGATTATGAAGCCCAGTACCCGACCCTTTTGAGTTAATATGGTGAGAGAAATCATTGTGAGGCTAACTTTGGATTTCAAATATATTCAGGTGAAAACGGATGCTGTAAAATCTTTGGCAATGTTGAGAATAAAATGTTTAATGTTAGGGAGGTCAAGAGGCAACTAAGAGGTAAGTAATTAGCAACTAGTTAGAGGCAATGTCATCATTTCTGAAAACCCAGAACACCAGGATGAATCAGTAATTATTTTTAAAATTTGAATATAATTGATATTATTTTTAGCAACCGAGCCCCAAACTGGAATTGCATAAATTGTAATGGGACAAATATAGTAAATGTAGATAATTAGTTTTCATCTAAAGAGAGTGAGGAATTTCTATTAATAAATGGATATAGCATACGAAGGAAGATGCTAAATTTACATTTAAACCTTTTGATGGGAACCTTATATGTTAGTCTTTTATTTAACACAATACTAAGATATTTATATTATTAGTCTTTTATTTAACATTATACCAAGATAAAAAGAGTTATATTATGAGGTTGAGCCTATTTCCTTGTGAACAGAAACCGTTCAGCTTTATCAACATTATTTTTCTACATGATCAACTAAGCTTCAAGAATGTGAATATATGGATGAAGATAGATTTGTGAGAGAGATAATTTTAGGTTATTGCTCTGCAATAGCAGTATCGTCAGCATCCAAGCTGATAGTGGCGGAATTTACTATTGGATTATCATTACTGAAAATGTTAATTGAAGTTGGTCCAATGTGAGAGCTTTGCGGCATGCCTGCGTTAATGCGTCTAATAAATGAAAGGCATTTGCTTATGCGCATAAAAAATATATTATTTCATATATTAATATATTAATTAATATATAATATATAACTTGTATAAATGTATTATTTAATATATTATAATAATTGTATTGTGTAATTTTTTTCTTGACTGTTTATTTTATTGTTTTTCTTAAGCTATGCTTTCTCATAAGTTTATACATAAAAATTGTAGCTACAATGATTTAAAATATAGATTTTTTTAAAACGATTAATCTGTTACACCTGTATGATTAAAAAAAAATGTATAAAAATTAAAAGGTCGCATGAAAGGCCTATGTTTGTATATGCTTTAAATTCACCACAATTCTCCCCTTTTCGTAAATGAGCATGCAAGTGTTTTACTTATTTACTGTATTTAAAATATGATTTAATTTGGAAACTTGTTAACCACAGTTGAGTTGAATTGTTTTCGAAATTTTATAAAAATGATCTCACAATCAAAAAAAAAAAAAAAAAAATAAATAAATAACCAATGTTGTCAGATTTTGCATCATGATTGAATGATAGCTTTTCCAGTTTATGGGTAATGTATTTTTTCAGTCAAAAAATTTTATTTCTTGGGAAAATTTCTGGTACATTCTTTATTTTAAGGAATGCTGTCTCACATGAGACAAAGGAAGTTAGAAAACGTTTGTGGCTCACCTAAATGAAGAAAAGTATTCCGCATTTAATTGTTCATTCTCTTTTGTTTCAAGAATAAAATAATTTAATCTCTTGCGGAAAGAGAAAACAATTAGTAACGCATTTTTATGTTGAAAAACGTGAGGAAATATTGAAAATATCGAGATTTATATTCCTTGAACTACAGCTATCAATAAATGATAATGGAAAATTATATTGAGAACGTTTAATAAAACGTTTAAGACATTTTTATGTTAACTGTCCTTCTTTAATTCCTTTTTAATTTTTTTTCCCCATCTGCTCCACTCCAGATTCGAATGAAATATATGTGCGGGTGTCTCTCGCTTTCTCTCGTTTTGAAAGCGGGGAAACGGGGTATGGAGGTCTCTCCCTCCCCCCCCCATTTTTTTCTTTTTCTGTTGTCGAACCGTTTAAGAACTTCTTTTTACTTCGAAGTTATATCAATGAACAAAAGATTTTGAATTAAAAGATGCAGTACACAGAAATCTTAAAATTGCTATCTTCTCTTCAGATATTTAATTGTGAAGGGGTTTATCCAGTTATGTATTTAGTAGTTTATTCCTCAGAAAATTTTCTATTATCAGAGACATTTTTTAAATTAATTTCAGGTCTCTTTTAATGCAAGCATCTCACTTATATGCTAGTATCTTGTTGTTAGATCATAATTCAACTGTTCGATTAAATCTTCAGAGGTACAAATTATTAAAAATTGGAAAAATTTGCAAAAAAAAAAAAAAAAAAAAAAAAAAAAATTGCCGAAGCTTTAAGTTATTTATTTATTCTTTCTTTAAGTTATCTATTCATTACTTAAAAATGTATCTGTATTGTGGTAATGCTATTTCAAATGTAATATTATTTCCAAAAATTCGTTCTATCTGAATACAAAACGGGACATAATTAATTCATGTTTTTAATATAAATTACAATAAATAAATAAATAAACGCATAATTTCCGTAAAATGAACATGACTTTTTTGAAAACTTGAAAGTTTTTAAAATAAACAAAAATGTGCATATTTCACATTTTTTTTGGAAGACTCTCAATGCAAAATCCTGAAAATAATCCTATTCTTATATAAGATTAATGTATACATAAATATCTCGAGAATCTCATGATTCATGGGGTTTTCCAAGAACATTTCCACATCTAATAGATTGCAGTTTGGTTATTCCCAGAAGACATTCAAAAGTAACTGCCCTGAATTGTCTTGTGATACGAGAGGATCAAATAAATCTTTAGCAAAGGAATACATCTAGAGGAATAAATCTTTCAGCAAGCACTTAATGACTAGTGCTATACAGTGAACTTACTTAGTGATACACAAGTGTGATTCACTAGTGTACTTAGGGATGCATTATACACTGCCATCATCTTCCTCCAGTTCCCTCAATTCAGAAAAAAAATTGTTGCAATGCACACCGCTTAAAGAATTAATCATTAAATCTGAGTCATTCAGAACACTAGTTATGAGGGTTTCCATTATGCTAACTGTCAAGAGGGGGTAGTGAGAAAATTGCTGTTCCCATTTTATTTGCTAAAATTATTTTTAAAGTTTTTTATGAATTATTATATCGAAATTACCCAAAATGTTCTTGAAAAGTCGAATAATACAAAAATGGAATTTTGTAAAATATAATGCTAATCAACGAAATGCATTAATCATGATCCACTGGAAATATGCAGCGTTAGCATCCGAATCCGTTAATGGTATTTATTGCAGTCACTATTTTTAAAGTCTAGAAGATTTGATGCTACTATGACAATGGATGCAAGCGTCATGTATTAGCACTCAGATAGTAGATGTATTTCAGGTTTTTCTTCTGAAATACTTAAATGCGGCACATTTTCTGTTAATAGTCTGTCTGGAAAAATCAGTTGCTTGTGCCATATAAGAATAGAATCATTAATGTACGAAAATCATATGATTTAAGCCGCTGTATTGTTTATTTTTGAGGTTACATAATTTTTATGACAAAATCAATTTATTGGAACAAATCAATGCAATGTATCTCATTTTATCTATTTTTTTACTTCATCAACTTCTGCTTACAAATTACATAATAAACAAGATCATCAGGTCAAATTTTGTACTTTCACTTACTTTCATTCGTAACTTTACTGTAGTTTATTTGAAGGTAGCTTTCTGAATTATAATAAATGTTGTGATTATTAAATATACAATTCATCCTAAGAATAAGTCTTGTTTAAGGATTTAGCAAACATAATTATTTAGAGACTTTTGAATTGTAATTTATACTGGCAATAATAAGTGAGTTACTTACTTTGATATGTTCTAATATAGGTGTGGCTAACTTGCAGCCCGCCTTGAACATTTTTTCGGCCCATGAGATTTATTACACTTTTACAAAATATATTTATTTTATAATGGCCAAAGTAATGAAAACCAAAGTATTAAAAAAAATACATGATGTGTGCATCCATATATTCAAAAATGAACAGTCGAAATAATAAGTAAATATTAGCTTTGACTTTTTTATTTATGAGTTAACAATTAAGACTAGACTTAAAATGCTGCCCAAAAAGTAAGACCAATTATTTTTTTTTCTTCAAAAACTATTTATTTATTCTTCCAACTATATTTCATCGCCTTCAAAGTAATAACCTCCGGACACAATGCGCTTATGCCACCTTTTTTGCCAATCCTCAATGCATGCTAAAATGTCATAGGCAAAGGATGGCCTTAAAAGCACTCGGCGATTCACGTTGAATCTCTCTAATCGACTCAAAACGGTATCCCCGGAGAGGTCTTTTGAGTTTAGGGAATATCCAAAAGAGACACGGTGGGAATAGGATGGTTGTGGAACGATATAGATTTCATTTTTGGCGAAAAAGTCCCAAAGAATCAATGCAGTGTGAGATGGCGCATTCAGTGCTTTCGGTACCAATCGAGATTTGACGCGTTTGAGGACCAAAATGGAATCGACAGATCCGTTTGAAATTCCAACATCATCAGCAAGGTCTCTAATTGTAAATCGACGGTTTGCAAGCACCAAATCTTTAATTTTTTAGACGTGAGCTCCGTCGGTTGAGGTTGACGGTCTACCAGAGGGCTCTTCGTCTTCAACACGTTCTCCGCCTTCTTTGAACTGTTTATACCACTTCTAAACATTTATTTCCGATGTAAGAATGCTGACCGAATGCCTTCTGCAACATTCTATACGTTTCCGCAACTAAAATTTAATGCAAGTTCTTTGCTCAATTAATTCAGACATTTCAAAAATCTCCGGAATCAGTTTTAGCGTCTCGCAAAGCCAAACGTTACTGAAACACTAATGAATATTTTGACGTCAAATTTCACACAGATGTCAAGGACATTGCCAGCAACCTAAAAAAGAAAAATAGTTGAATTTCCATAAGTCCCGGGAATTTTAAATTGAAAATTTGGTTTTTACTTTTTGGACACAGTATGCAGATATATAATTTTATATGCGGCCTACGGTACAACCACAACATCATAAATAAGAATTAAATAATTTATAAAAAATAAATTTTTTATATTTATGATCAAGGAGAAGTACGGTATTGAATTAAAGGAAGTAAAATAATTTATATATACAGAAATGTCGAAAATTTTGTATGTTGACAAGAGTTAGTGATTTTTGAAAGAAGTAAGTGATTAGAAACATATTTTATTGGTGATTGTGTGAAAGGAGTAATTACGGACAAAATTACATGAAAATTCATTATAGAAAATTGTTTTTATTTTGAATTCACTGTAAAAAAAGAAAGAAATTTCTTTGCTTTTATGAATCTAAAAGGACCTTTCGGTGTTTACAACAAATCAACTTCCCTGGAATAGTTGTGCAAAAATTGCTGGTTTGAAAGTGTTTATTTTGGAGATTTCAAAAGAACAATATAATACGTTGTTTTTCTCATATCGTTCGTAGCTGATGGCTGAGTGACTAGAGCTTTGGGATCTGGTACCACTGGCTTCTGGTTCGATTTCTGGCGCTGCCATGGACGTATGTTAGTGGTCGGAACTCGCTTTAAACTCTAGGTCCCGGACTGATTATCTTATTCTTCAATATTGTTTTATCTGATCTTTAGGAAATGTTGAACCTCTATCAGAGTGTAATAGGAAGCAATGTTTTTTCAATAAATTTCGCTAATACATATCTTGGTATTCGTTATTTCGTAAGATTTGATAGAAAAAGGAACATATTTTGGATTCCTCATACGAATAGATGAATCTCAAGTAATTTTCCTTCGAATTAGTACTATGGAGAATATGAAAATGTATGCATATAAATGTGTAAGAAATTCAGCGAAAATCAGAAAGCATAATGTGATATTATTCAAAATCTATTGCAGATCAAATGTTACTATTATTTATGAAGCATTTAATGAAATATTGAAAAAGATTTAAAGGTCCCAATTGAGATCAGGAGTCAATTATTTCAAAACCATGTTTAATTTAGACTGATTCGATTTTTTTTTTTGTGGTTTTCTGAAATAATCAACGAATTCGACACATTTTTATTTTACGAGTTGATTTTGATTAAGGAATGATAATCATTTTCATATTTACGAAATATTTCTTTAACGTGAGTTAGTGTTATTTATTTAAATTAAAGCTGCTATGTTATGCTGATCCAGCAAATTGAAAATCGAAAAATTTCTAATTATCAATAATTTTATGATTGAAAATGCACTGAAGAAGTTTACCCATGAAAAGAATAAGTTAATAAAATAAATAATAATGTTTTACTTCTTCAGAGACGATTTTTTTATATTGAGAACAAAAATGGCGTAATTTTTTTTTGTTTTATTACGATTTATTAATTTTATGTAGTTAGAAATTTAAAAAAAATTTAAATTAAAATAAAATTAAAATAAAAATTATTTCAAGCATTAATTATTAAAACTTGATATATTTAATATATCTGGTAAATCTAGCCTATCTGGATTATTTTTATCATATATTTCAGCGTTAGTTGTGGTTATAAGAAATAATTATTTTCTATTGCTTTATTTTATCACAATACCAAATTATGAAGAAAAAATGTAATTTCTTAATATTAAATGGATGTTAACTTTTATTTTATGATAACTAAAAATACATTTTACCTCTTGTTGCAATTGCTTTCAAATCTGTACTAAGGATTTTTAATCTAGACTTTATATTTCCCTTTAGTTTCCAATTCGCTGCATTCTTAATTTATATGACATTATTTTATTTTTATCGATGTCTGGTAAAATAAATTTTATGAATCTCGAAATTACCATGCATAATCTATTATCTCTATGCGTCTTTAAACATTATTTATGTAATTGCATTCAAATAAACATTTAGTTAGACAAAATATTTAAATTGACTGGTTAGCTTCAGATATTTTATTTTTTATGTATTATGATATTTTGTAAGATAAGCAAAATAAGCTGCTATCTTATTCAATTTATATACATAGGAATAAAATGATTAGATAAATAGGGAATGACTTTTAATGAAACGATTTCTCATTGATGTTTAGTTGATTAAGCAAGTTTTTTTAGTTTATTAAGAGCCGAAATTTTTCAGGGCTATGATGATAATTAAAGAAAAATGCTGAATGAGATTTCTAAAATTCTCTTCATAGTAAACCCCAGTGAAAATTAATTCAAATGAAGTCCAAGGGAAATTTCTAGCCTTTATTAGTACACTGCTTTCAAATTCACTAACTGCAAGAGCAGAAATTGCTGGTTTCAGAAGTTAAGATTCTCAATTGCTATTGTGATAACACATTAAGTATTCCAGACTACATGAGTGAGAATATTTGAATGTTCTATTACACTACTAGAAAATGTGGGGAAATTACCATTGGAAATTCTCGAGTAAGGTTAAAACTCCTACCCGTCCCAGAGATATAAGCAATAGGGAGAGAATACAAAGACCCTTAAACGAACTTGCCTTAAGATTTTGTAAATACTTACAGATAAGTTTGTTTTGTATATTACATATTGCAGTTATATAGGGCTGTCTTTTCAATTTTAAATAAATATGGCAGATAAATGTTTCGTGTAATTTTTGAAGAAACAATTCGATTTCTACCATGAAATAACAGTGAACCCAGGCAACTCACAGCAGAGGACATGATCTGCATTCTAAGCAATTTGTAAACAAAGACAACTTACCTTGTGCTGTAGAAAATGTGTCCTGATACTGCTGGAGTTTCTTCTTTCTTCTGTATTCCGGATACTTGCTTCCATCTTTGAGAAACTTCATCTGACTATTCATGAGTTCTTTTATATACTTTATATGAACATTGAGACTCTATACACAAATTCGACATCAGAAATATTTTGGTAGATCGGCCTTTGCTCTTTAGAATTTTTGAGCATTAAGATATGGTATATTATATATGGTTGATATATAATAGATATGATCTATATATATGATGGATATGAGATTTTAGCGATGCTTTTACTAAATTTGGCTGCCTACAAAGGCCCTGAAGAGGATCTGTCCCCTCATCGTTGGAAGTATCCATTCCTTCTTCAACCATTTCTTTCACATTGATCTAAAAACGTGCATTATCATTGATTCGTCCTCTACATCAAATGTGAAAAATCTCACTAACAATCTCGCTCTCTGTCTAGAAGATCTTTATTCAAGCTGATTTGCAGGAGCAGAAGTTATTCAAAATTCCTATGTTTGCTCCCATACAGCTCATAAATACTAAAACATTTCAGTGAAAATGTCATTATTGTTCTATCCTAGAATTTTTAGCAGTTATTATTCCTCTTAATCTAATAATTCTTATAGTGTGATGAGTTTAAAAAAATAGTAAAAATTCTTTACAAAATTTCAATTTATTGTTAGATGGAAAATCTAATTTTTCCCCTTAATATAAAGAATTGAAAAAATCAATTATCCAACAATTTATTGTTAAGCATTTTAAAGATTTTTTTTTTCCATTCAACCATTGCATTTATTGTGTTATAAATTCACTCTGTACGGAAAAAGATAGTGAAACGAAATGTGTATTCAAATGATTAAAATATTTTATATTAACGTTGGCATTAAAGTCTTAAGAAAAGTTTTAGATTATAAACTGTTATTAGTTGTAAAAGATCAGTTAAACTTCTATTGAACAACATTTTATGACTTCAAAAAATTTCAGAATTTTTCATTGGAATGCAATCATTAAATCAAAGATAAAGTCCTTAAAATAATATATCATGGAAAAAAACAGTAAAGAAAAGATATTCAGTTTGATTATTGTATCAAAAGTGGTATTAATTTGCCTTACGTGGGCATATAAGGTTATAAAAATTGTAATGGATTACTCCAACTAGATCTATATGTCATATTAATAAAATGTTAAATGTAGAAAAATCTATTCATTAAAACCCTGATGCTAAAGCAATTATGCAATCAATACGGATAGTACGTCTTTCTTTAAATCTCATACTTTAAGTGTAACCCATATATTGTCATAACATTAAATTAATAGTTCCTAGAAAAAAAAAAGATTAAGCTGCTAGTGCTATTAAAAATACCTCTTTTAGAATGTAAAGAAATGAATGCTAGTTTAATATTAATAAAAATATCAAATATATATGTCCTAATGTCTAATGAATAAGTTTTTAGTATGTAAAATACTTAAAATTATGTACACCATTGGGGTAATTAACTATTTACTGCCAAATTAGAGCAAGATTTAGCGTGGAATACATTTTGTAATTACTGAAATTGATACGCTAAACGTTTTGACAAGATGGCATTTATCCAGTAGAGCCGATTTAAAATAATAACTATAATAAAAATGATTTTCTCGATATTAATATTAACAATTATAGCTCCTCATAATCATTTATAATTCCCCCAATCTATATTTCTGATAAACAGAAAATTTCCACTTGCTGTCAACTACAATATCAGTTTCAAAATGTGTCGTATTAATCACTATTAATCAATAACTATTAATCCCTATTAATCACTATTAATAATTAACTCATGGCTATTAATCAATTTCTCAGAATTAATTACATCTGTAACAAACGATATTTTAAACAGCATTACAGAAAATGACGTAAGAATAATTACATGTGTTGGCTATTCTTTATCTAATAAAAACTTATGCCTTTCCGTTCTGATAATATGTCCCTAAATCTAATTTAAATATCATCGAGACACTTTTACAACAAACACTCCATTATTGAATATTTTGTATAAATATTTGTATTCTTATTTGATCTTCCGATGAAGTACCAGCCGTTTACTTTTAAAATGTGTGTTTATTTAATGTTTCTCATTTTCGTTGCTACAGTTCATGCGCAGTTCGGATTTTTAAAAAGTTATTCTTTTCCGAGATTTCTGAATAGGGGACACTTTATACTCGCTTTATAGTGACATTTAATATGATTTTGTTATATAATTTGATTGAGTTTCTTTCAAGTTCATGATAAATATATTGCGAGAGGAAATACTGCGCAACCTGCGTTCCTGCTGAGAAACATTTAGTTTGTAATCTCTCATCCCGAGAGGAAATATATTTAAAGCAAACCCTGCGTATTTGTTGACTTATAGACACTCACCCGGAGAGGAAGTATCATTCGCGTACCTGAGGTTGGGGTTTCGGTTAGAAGTGGAATTCTTCCACGAAGCTTTAATTATATGTCTTTAAATGCGTTTCATATTGTCTGTAATTGTTTGAGTGTGGTGTTTGTGGTCAATAAAGTTGTGAGTTTTCCAACCTCTGCCTGAAATATTTCAACCCAACCACACTCAGTTTTATTCTAGTTATCCAACCTGCCCACTACAGCTATCCTTAATCAACTTTAATGATGATGAGCAATTTGATTAAGTGGACTTGGCACCCAAAAATAGGTCAAAATATCAGTTTTGAAAGTTTTATCCTAAATTAAACTTTTGAATCTTAAACTTGTTCTGTCAAGTATTTTTTCTCTATGATAATTCTTAAGTGCATATTTACGGTACTACACCAAGGTCACTCTAAAATTCGGAATAGAAACTAACAACTTTTTCATTCATGATGTTTGGTAGTTTCAGAAAATAATAATATGTCTTTAAATGTGCTATATACTGTCTGTAATTGTATGTGGGTTGTGTTTGTGCGTGTGCCAATAAAGCTTTGTGTTCTCCAACCTGTACCTCAAGTATTTCAACCAATCACACCCACTTACAATCAGATTGCCCAATCTGTACATTACAGTACTTTATATATCATATATTTGCGTGTATATGCCAATAATTTTTAGAACTTTTTCTGAAGTTGCACTTCGTGGCCCGGCTTACATAAGCATTCTTTATTATCTCCGTTAAATTGGGTGCTAGTGAAAAATTGCTGAATATTGTCAAATAATCTTTACTTTATATTTCTTAAGTTTATAAAGAAAAACCTAATTTTAAATGAAATGAGTTTTTCATTTTATGAAAATAAATTCGTCTTTTTTCCAAATTGTTTAGACTACTAGTTTGTTGCATCATCGCCAAAACAATAAAAAAAATAATGTTGGCAAAATGTGCACCCAGCAACATAACATTGCAACGGAAAAAAAAGTATCAATGCTTACACCAGAAATAATAATAGAAATACCGTAAATAATGAACGTTAAAGGAACTCCACTTTATTTCGGCTTATATGCAGGGTTTTGAACTTTTTAAGTAAACACACTCTTGGGAAAGATTCAGAAATATATATATATATATATATATATTATATATATATATATATTGTAGTATTATAGACGATCTAGTCGTAATGCGGAACTTTTTTGATAAAGTTCTATATTAATTTATGTTTGCTTGTTTATTAAATTACAATTGAATAATCTTGAGTTGGTTCCATCAACTTCAGCCTATGATTGTTAATTTCTTTTTTAAGAAATTAGATTTACTTGCTTAAAAAATAGTCTTATTTTATGCTTCCCTTCATATTTTACTGCAATTAGCTTTAGAATAACAGACTATTCCGAAAACTGTTGTCATATATGGCCATATTACTTTTTTTCCAATATTTTGTTTTCCCTAAATTAAAATTTAAAAAGTAACTTAAATTTTAGAATCAAATATTTGAGTAGCACTTAAATATTTATTCTGTTTTAAATATTTGAAATGTATACCAAAAAAATCTTCGAATATTGTTTAAATATAATGAAAAAAAAATTAATTAGGTACTTGATTAATTGGTCATATAATTGAATATTTTTTTGTATAGTTTCTAGTTACCGATGTTAAATACCACCATTTCAGATTTTGATTAAATTTGGTTTATAGAATTCTATGTATTGAAGAAGACAAAATAAAAACTTTTAAAGAAAGAGCAGCTTGCATTAAAAATACTTTCTGTAATGCAAATTTTTTAAAAGTGAAATGTAACATGAAACGTTAATTTCATAAAAATTCCTCAAAATCACACAACCATTATATACTAAAGCTGCCATAGTGATAGTTATTAGTTTTAAAGATAGTTATGAATCATAATAAAATTTTTAATTGTAAGACCCCGCAATACTATAGTGAATTCTCTCTTGTCACTTTAATAAAATTAGGAAGGGTTCTATGATAATTTTAAACGTTCGCAGAGTAATTCCCCGAACTTTTAAAAACTTTGCATTGTTGGATTTTCTTTTCAACAATTAAATTTTTTTATTTCCAATGGCGGATACAAAAGATGTAGAACAAATCAAACAGCCATGCAGAACAAATCAAACAGCCATGCAGAACAAATCAAACAGCCATGCTGAACAAATCAAACAGCCATGCAGAACAAATCAAACAGAACAGAACAAAACAATAGAAAATAGCAAATGGCAACAGAGGAAAAGTCTATGGACCCGTTCGTCTCCCAGCCTCCCAATATCGCTCCCACAAAGATGAGGCAGAAAGCGCAGGGCGGCGCTGAAGGTGATCACGGTCCATGAGTTCGCGAAGGTTACAAGGCCTGCAGCAAGGATCTTCCAGTACACATATGCTGTGTAAATGACTTGCAAAGCAATCGTGGCCAGTTACGAGACGAAACTTCGCAACTGTTTCATCCTAGGCCAGTCAGAAATATTAATTATAAAATGATATTATTGATTATTAGATTAATTATAAACTGATTAATAGTAATGATATTACCATTTATTAAAAATTTATGTGTAATATTGTTGATATAGACTTATAATAAATGATTGAAAGCGTGTTAAATTAAATTTGAAAAAAATGAGCAGTATTTTTTAATACTTTTAAAGTACTAATTTATTGATTTTTAATTAAAAATAAATTCATGTATATGCATAAAATTCCTTTTTAAATAACCCCTTAATCAATTTTCGAAAACATTTTTAAAATATCCCATGACTTTAATTCTATGTTGCATACATCGACTACATCAGCTAAATTTCTGTAGTTGTATGCGCTCTACCCAAGAAAAGAAAATTTTGAAGCAGTTACTGAGTGTGGCCTCGCCGATACGGGGTTCACTTTTTGCACGGATAAAACTCAAGGTATAAAACAAACTGTTCATTAGTGTTTGAGTTACGCTTGGCTTTGTGAGACGCTAAAACGGATTACGGCGATTTTTGAAATGTCTGAATTAGTTGAGCAAAGAACTTACATTCAATTTTGTTTCAGGAAAAGTATAGAATGTTGCAGAAGGCAATCGATGAGCATTCTTATATCCGAAAGAAATATTTAGAAGTGGTATGAACGGTTCAAAGAAGGCAGAGAACGCGTTGAAGACGAAGAGCCCTCTGGTCGACCATCAACCTCAATCGACGAAGCTCACGTCCAAAAAAGTAAAGATTTGGTGTTTGCAAACAGTCGATTTACAATGAGAGACCTTGATAATGATATTAGAATTTCAAAATTATCTGCCAATTCTGTTTTGGGCCTCAAATGCGTCAAATATCGATGTTTAACGAAAGCACTGATTGCGCCAGCTCACACAGCATTAATTCTTCCCTACATTTTTGCCAAAAATAAAACCCATATCATTCCACAACCATCGTTTTCACACCGTGCGACTTATGGCTATTCCCTAAACTCAAAAGACATCTCCGGGGACATTGTTTTGTGTCGATGGAAGAGATTCAATGTGAAACCCCGCGCGCATTGAAGGTCATCCCTGCCGATGACCTTTTAGCATGCATTGACGATTGGAAAAAAAGTTGGCATAAGTGCATTGTGACCGGAGAGGATTACTTTGAAGGTCATGAAATAAATTTGGAAAAAATAAAAAAAAAGTTTTTGAAAAAAAGAATTGGTCTTACTTTTGAGGCACAGTAGTAATGATGAAAAATACTTCATTCCCAATTTGAATTAAATAATTCAAATTTTCTATATACTAACAGTTCATTTTTTTTTCTTTCCATCCTAATTTTAGTTTTCACAAACCATTTTTCCTAGACCTGATTTTTCATTTTTTTCACTTCGTCTCCACCATTCCACTTTTCCACAATGTTCATTATCAGGAATTCATGTAACGGAAATACAAGTCCCGCCACTCAGATATCTAGACAGATAGATCTCAGATAGACATACTTCATATAGACTAATCATTCCTCTTAATTTACCCCTTAATTGTTCACTTAGTGGTGATACTTTAATAGACAGTCCACTTTTGAGCAGAAAAATCGAAACTCGGCTAAGCGCAAGATTGCTCGAAATACACTTCCTCTCCATGTAATGAAAAAATTTTACTGATCCAATTAGATTGAAGAAAAAGGTGTTAGTACACAATCGATTCAAAAATGGACCATAATTTGATTATTTCATTTTTTCCTGATAAATAAAATGTATTGGAAACATGAAATTCCTGAAATTTTTTAATGTTTATTTATTGATTGATTTATATATATATATGTATTAAATGCAATGTCTTTTAATAGTATATTATCATCTTTTCAGAGATTCTTGCAATATCTAAAGTTTCAAAAATGGACCATAATTTGATTATTTCTCTCTCCCTTTCTCCTGAATAGCAACATAACATGTCCAACTAGTCAAAATCACTAGTCCAACCTAAGCATTGAGCATTTCAATTCACAACTTCGTATAAATTCAGTATTTGGAAAAGCATAATAGGTCTTCGAATAGCCTAACATTGATATAAGAAATTTTGCCCTGAATTTAGATATTTTTTTGGAATTTAAATTTGTGTCGAAGTTGATCCACGCCTGACACCACGTTAGCAACGTAATAATTTTTGTCGGGAGAGATATATGTGCTTTAATTTACTAGAATATGTTGGAATGTAATCGATCCGTGAATTTCCAATTATATTGATATCTGCAATTGATGGCAGATTTGCAATTGCACAAAACATCCAACAATCTAAATCATACCAAGTTTCTTTATGATGTGTAATGATATATCAAATATCAAGATGTCATGTTTAAGATGTATGTATCAAGATGTAAAATTTCTTTATGATGTGTAAAGATGCATCAAGTATCAAGATGTCATGTTTAAGAGGTATTTATCAAGATGTAAAGTTTCTTTATGATGTGTAAAGATGTATCAAGTATCAATATGTCATGTTTAAGATGTATGAATCAAGATGTCAAGTTTCATTATGACAACATCCAACCAAAAACTAACAGGTATTTTGACATATTAATTTGTTGTATATCATTGTTAATAAAAGTTACAGAAGAACAATGTTTCCAACCTTATTTGTATGTTTATTAAATATTTAAAAATGGTTATTTTTTAATATTTTTAGTATAAATTACATATTTTCCATACAAAATTAATAAATATGCATAATGTTCATGGAGGAAAATTCTTTTGAAGCATTCAATAATTTTGGTCTTTTTACGTAATTTTTAACTGTCTCTAATAAAATGTCTGTCTAATAAAATGTCAAGTCACATGTGTAAAAAGAAAATGTTATATATTACATATATACATATCATATAGATCTTCCAGTTTATTCTAAAAATAATGTTTAACAAATTAAGAAAATAATTACCACACGTATATTTTAAAAGTGTAAATGGATTATTCCATAATTTTTTTTTAAATACTATAACGGAATTTCCCTTCCAAAAGTTTTTAATTTTTGAAACTTTACTTAAATTTTGTCTACTGATTTTATTATAAATTTATATGTTAAACTATATAATATTTTTTTTAAATCTGATACAAATTATGAAAAATTAACTTCTCGAATGACAGCTTTTTAAAATAATATATTTCTTATTTTAGGCCCACTTCTTCGCTGGATAAGTTGGTAGGCGGATAAGAAATCTGCAATTTATTTTCACTCCCTGTCTTTTTAATACTTATCCCACAAAGAATGGCTATATATCATTTTGTTTCATACACTGAAATAGGAATAAGGTTCTGGCCAATAATCCTCTACTGTTGAGAATAATATAAAGGCGGAAAAATATGCTGCAAAAAGGGCATTTTTTTTACTTATTTACAAATACATTTTTTTCCTTCTAAGTATTGTATAAGAAGTGAAAGGCTGTACCATTAATTTTTGTGCGATATGTTGGAAGATCATCTGAAATATTGTGTTTCAAAGACAAAATAAATAAATAAATAACCGTAGATATTCGAAAAATTTATATCATATTTATAACATGATCCACGTTCTCTGAATTTCAATATATTTGTTTCAGAAATATAAAATTAACTATGCAAATTTTTAATCTGATTAAATAAGACAAAGAATAAGGTTAAAATCCTTTTCAAGTAATTGTTTAACGAACAAATGGGATGCAATTTCAATAAATATTGTTAAGTAGAATTCTATCTATTTGCTATTCCCAACTGTACTGTTACAAAAATATTCAGCCTTTATCAGATCGAAAAATTCCTGTTTACCAATAGCCCCTTCTAAATAATCGTGTAGAACGGAAACTCTGTTTCGAACATTTTGCATCATAAATAATAAATATGAAAAAGAAAATTCCTTCAGCATATATTTCCAACCATATCGGGTGACAAGCCAGCAAACCGTAACGCTCAAAAATAATTTGAATCCTTATTTACTTCAACAACTTTTCAAAGTCTTAGCTGATGTATTATTTTGTTGCATATCATTGTTAATAAAAGTTGCACAAGAACAATGTTTCCAACCTTATTTGTATGTTTATTAAATATTTAAAAATGATTATTTTTTAATATTCTTACTGTAAATTACATAGTTTTCTAAATAAAATTAATAAATAGGCATAAAATTCAAGGATGAAAATTCTTTTAAATCAATTTAAAAATCTTTTTACAAATTTTTTAACTGTCTTTAAAGTCATAAAATCTCACGTCACATGTTTAAATATAAAATGCTATAGATTACATATTTATAGATCATATATATCTTATAATATGTTTTCTATATGGCTTTATTACAAGAATAAAATGAACCATGATGTTTATTAAGCAAAAGGATGAAGTTTAAAAGAAACAGTCTTGTTAGAAAATTGAAATTGAGAAGATTCTTTAAAAACATTTTGGAATCAGTTCTGTCTAAACGAAAATAGTGATTATTTCTAACATGTATTGTTATATCATCTTGAAGCCTTTCCCATTAAGATTGGTGCTCTGTATGAATCACATCTAAAGCTGTTTATAAATTCTTGTTGTATATAGTATTTTCAATAAATGTATGCAAAAATAGATTTTTGAATTTGGATTGAATCTCGCTGTATAAAAGTTAGCATTTGCTACGAACTGTCACACTAAATAAACACTTTATGATTGATAATATATCGATATAATTGTTAGTTACAAATTTAAGTTATTCTTTGAATTGAAAACAGTTAACTTTTGATTTGTAAATTTTCGATTTGATCTCTTTGACGATGTTACGTACAATCAAAGGGATCATTATCAGTTGTATTTATCCCACACTTAAAAATCCATCATTCCCAGAGTAGCAGTTGAACGCATTGTTGTGCAATCAAAATTAATTATTTCATTATATTATCAGAATTTAATAATTTTTGTAGCCAAATAATATCTTGGTTTGCTTAACTAATATTTCGAATCAAATTACATTTTTATATTACTATTTATTTATTTATATAGTTGAGAAAATTCCAAGGTATTAATTTAATTGTAGATGTGGCATGGATGTATATTTATTTAGAATACAACCGATTTAAAAGGAAATTTCAAATGCATAATATTTCTCAAATCTAGATTTGAATGTGTTGTAAATTTTTGTACAGCAGATAGGTTTGTATTCAAGTACAAACTTATTTATATATAAGTTACAAAAAAAATAATAAATATTTGCTATAGATATAAAATAAGGTAAAATAATTGCTATAGGCTTAAAATAAATTTAAATAATTGCCCTTAGATATAAATTATACCTGTTATTCAACATTTACTATTCCGAATATTATATGTATGGTAAATGTTTAACAAATGTTTTTTCTTGGAATTTATTTATTTTGCTATTTCATCTTTATAATGTTTTTCGTTCTTCCCTTAAATTTTTACACAAGCCGAAACATAATTGTAATTGTAAATTCTGGATGTATATTTTTTTTCTGATTTAACAAGCGTATTCCTTTATAATTTCAAAAACTCTCTGGCAGAATAAATATTCTTCATAAATATTTTCATTTTGCTCAAATTAAAAAAATACAAAAAGAAATGACACAATTCACACACGTATAAATTTTATTTTCAAGATCAAACTACAATATTTATAATTCATCATATACCTGTAATGTTATCAACATATACAGCTTTCTCTTTAGGTAAAAACTTGTCTCATATAACTTTCCCTGCAATATACCCTGCATCACAAGTAATTTAACAATATCCACAACAATAAATATCACGGCAAATACATATATAATATCAGAAACCGATAACAGCAAAGCTTTGCGATCTAACAACTAGCCACAATAGTAATTTAACAATATCCACAACAACAATAAATATCACGACAAATACATATATAATAACAGAAACATATAACAGCAAAGCTTTGCGATCTAGCAACTAGCCACAACAGTAATTTAACAATATCCACAACAACAATAAATATCACGACAAATACATATATAATAACAGAAACCGATAACAGCAAAGCTTTGCGATCTAACAACTAGCCTCAAAAGAATTAATGTGTTGCTTTGAAATGACTACTTGATGTTTGGCCTGAATATAGCGGCCAACGCAACTGAAAACATCGACGCATTTGAAAATGAAGACATCAGATTTTAACAGTGCTACAACAGTCCACATTGAGTAATTGTTTATGTCAAATCAAAAATTATTGGATAAAGAAACAAATTGTCACCAGCAAGAATGTTAGTTATTTACGTTTAAATATTCATTATTGAATACAAATGAAAAGTACAATATCCCCTTGTTATAACTTGGATTCAGATAAGTCGGGCCTTTTTTTTCCCGAAAAGATCAGTCAAGAAAAGATCAGTTTGGTTTTTAGTTTTAGTGTTAATGTGCTTAAGAATTACAATTAGCGTAACGTTAATAACATGCGTAAATCTTACTTTCAAATCAACAATTTTATAATTCTGAATTACCACAGTTAAGTTAAAATATGAATAAAATAATTCGGTTACATCACACTTTCATTGAAACGCACCTTTGCTATCAAAGCAAGGCATAATGAGCGGTCACTGAATGAAATTCAGATTGTATTATAAATAACACAGAAATCATAAACATATAACACAACATTTTTGCTAATTAAAACGCGCATAGACGTAAAATGCAATAAAAAAAAGAATCCATAAATGCAGAATTTTCAAAAGTTCCAAAATGTTATGAATTATGTATAATGCTAATGAAAGATGATTAAAATGATCATTAAACACACGAGTTTAAAACATATTAATAAAATGTTCTTCATTGCCTTTTTTAAAAATAATATATATTCAATATCTTTATTTGTATATTTAATAATAAACGCATTTATTTTAAGGGAGGAATAGAATAAATAAATGAATTAAAAGTAAGTTTCAGAAAAATTAATATTTTTATTCTTTTACAAGAAGTAAAAAAATGAAAGAATCAACTTTTGTAAAGCATAATTGCAAAAAGTATTTTTATTTTAAATTAAATAAATTCTTATCTGCTTATAATTCAGAATTATTAAAAACGGCAAATATATTTTCCTTGCTTGTTATCGTCTTCTTCAAAATAGTTAGAGTTTCATTTTTAATAAACTTCGTTTTTTTTTTATCTAATGCTTGTTTGTATTATTAAATAAAGAGTTTTTATAGAAATTAGAAAAATTTCTTTTAACATGTATCCGAAGTTAAACCGTGAATTATTTTTAATTTATAATAGAAATAACATTTTTGCTATTAAGATTCCATGAGTTTGCTTCTTCTTAACTGTATTGCATACTTAATTTGCTCATATTATATACTAAAGTCACTCTTTGGGCAATCAAAAATGTGTTAGTATGTTAGAGCTGAAATAAGTGCGTTCAAATATAGAGCTACTTAAAGCAGCATAAATGATCAAATTATGTCATTTTTTTTTACGATAACAATTTAGACTCATTCTTTTTCTTCAAACAGAATTCACATATATTTTTTTTTCCCCTTCTTTTAGATAAAAGCTGTGAAGCTCTCTTTGTATGTAATGAACTCTAGTACATTATATGCGTGAAAATTTCTCAATAAGCTCGATTATCCCTTTAAAAATATACTTTTTTTTATTTTTAAAGAAATACCCTTCAACCCTTCGCTCATCACATTATTATTTTTTTTTGCATTCTGACAGTAACATTAATTACATGACACCAACTAAAGAACTTCTAAATAGGGTAAAAAAATAAAACGCTGTATTTATGAACATATTGTGAAATATTTCATAATGTACATTTTCAGTGGTGAAAATAATTTGCTTATTTTTTTTAATCATTTCACACCTAAACCTCTTTTTTTTAAGTGATAAATACTCGCCTAAAAATTACAAACTAAATAAAACTGCTAATTTTATAAACTCAATTTCTTTATGCTCTCAGCTCGAAATTAGTTGTAATTTGCAAATTAGAATTTTCATAAATGAAAAAACTATAATGAAAATCTACCAAATTCTAAGAATTGCATGGATAAAAAAATTTAATTTGATAATTTTTGGCATCCTAATTCTAATTCGCGTAAAATAATCGCTTAAAAAGAGGTTCCAGTGTATTATATAATGCAAAATTAGGTAAAACACCATTAAATTTTCTATATTTTTTTAAAATTGATTACTGAATTGGAAAATATTTGCAATGTAAATTCCATAGCGTATGAAAATGACCGAAATATGTTTTAAGGAATATAAAAATTAAACATATAATTGTTAATGAAAATAATCTTTAGAATTTAAAATTTTATATTTAAATATCCTTCTCATGACATTATTATAATTTGCCTACAGCTGAAAATTTACACTCTAAATTCCGAAATTTATAAATTTTTTTAAGCAGTTTAATGGTGTTTACATATAATTTTTTTTGGTTAAAAAATATAAGCAAAGTTTCTTCTATAATTGATCCTTAAATGGTTATACAGCTTCAATTTTATTTAATGCAATCATTTGTATTTCTTTGTGACAAGCAAATTAATTGCATGATATGTTTTGTTTAGTAGCACCTAAAATAATTAACCATTTTAGGATAATTATATAAAAACGCATGCATAATTTAATGCAAATTTAGGGAAAATATACACAGTAAAATTTACTAGTTAATTTCCTTAATCAGAAATTATTTATCAGTAATACTTTCAAATTTTATTATTATTTGTTCATTGATCATACAATAGTAAAACATAGGAAAATGCTTTTTTTTCTTATGCGTAAATATGTCGGAAGCATTTTATTCAAATATTAACAATATTGAAATAATTATTTTAAAACATTCGTTTTAAATAATATATTAATAAATAACACCCTTTTACAGTAATCGTAAATGTGATACATATGATTAAAGCTTTATGAGTTACCTGTTTACTAAATATAGATTAATATAATAACTATTCGGTGTCACACATTCAGTAATAATTGATAATGAACGCATATGCATGCTTTCATTATTATCAAGCCAAATATTCAAGACACAGACAAATATTCAAGAACTTTAAGATTGCTTATCAGAAAACATACGTCAGCAAGACATTGGAGCGAAGGGGATAAAATTTATTTTTTTCCCCATTGTGAAATAAAAAAGGGCTATTTCCCCCATCTTGACTAGTATTGAGCACCGAAATTCTCACTCAAATCAGTAATATGATTTTCTTGTAAATTTTCAAATTCTGTGTATAAATAGATCCACAAATACGGATATTCTACATCTTAAATGTTTATAAAATAAACATCATCTGAAATCAGACCTCCGGGCAGAGGTTTCAGTTAAAAATACATATAAGCACGGAAATTGCAGTGCAACTGTTGCAAATTTCCCTTTACACACAGATTGACGGAATACATTGAAGCAATACATTGTGATTTTTATCACAGATTAAAATACGAATTGCAAAAAATAGAAAAAAAATATATATATATAAAAAAAAAAAAAACGGTACACATCTAGATAAGATTCACAAACACGACACAGCAACATTAACATAATACCAAGAAGTGACTTAGTGTAATGCCCACCATGAAACATCAAGATTGGTAGGCTATTTAGTTACACGTATATAGAATGAAATGTTTAGTTCGTGACTTTGAATTTCTTAATCCAAGTGGGCTTAAATCAGGACGAGGATGTTCATGAAAAGGATGACAAGGAAAAAAGCCCCGACAAGTCCGGCTTGAGTTCCGTGCTGCACGTCAGCTGAATTTTGGCCTGGAAAAATCCAACAAAAACGTCACAGATCAATTTATGAATCACTCTTTATGTTTAATATCAAATATGATAATCAGGAAAATGCATAATGAGACAAAACATTAACATTTTATAACAATTTTTGCGGTTTTGATGAAATGTATTCGAATATCCAATATAATTCATGTAAAACACATACATTGTTTTCGGTTGTATTCTAAACCCCTATAAAAAATACTTTCACTTTAAAGATAATTTACTGAATGTTCTCATTAGATAAAGTTAAAAAAATTAAAACCGGGAGCGGTAATTGATGAGAGATTAGAATAAAAATAAAAATTTCAGTGCTGATATCCTAATACAATTTGTAAATTAGGATATGGATAGTTTTTTATCAACATTTTTATTATTTACACTATGAAAATGTTGTAGAAATTTCTTTCAAATAATATTTGTTGGCAAGAAATTCTAATATATCAGAAGTTGAAAACAAATTATAATGCACTAAATCTATACATTTATAAAAAAAAAAAATACATGATATTGATGAACATTAATCTTTACAATATTTCAATAAACGTACAAACCATTTCTATATTTTTTTTTCGATTTAATATTATTTCCTTCAATAAAAAGTACGTTTACAAAAAGTGCATTATATGTAATAATTTAGCAATAGTAACATTATATTTGATGTTCACGTGTGACTCAATAAAAAAATGTAATTTTTTTTATGGTACCTTTAAAGGAAGGATGTCCAATCTTTCGACTTCTTTAGGTCTTATCAAGAAATTTAAAAACTGTTTCGGATAATATTTCTTATATAATTAATGACTGTTTTTAATTAATTGGTTTTAAGAAAAAGTAATAGTAAAGAGTGTACAATCGAAGTTAGCCATTAGAAAGAAAACTGTAGTAGCATGTAAGAAATCTTTAATTTTTTCAAACATTTGTCGAATCATTAAAAATATCCAGACATTTTAATTATTATTGAAGGAAAAAAATGGAGAGTTTTTTTTAAATAAAATGAAAACTAAATTAGTTTCACCATTTTTTAAAATGTTTTAGTAGTTAAATTTTTAAATTCTCAATGCTTCTCTTTAAATGAAATTCACCAATTCATTCTGAAGTGTATGTTGACAGAGATTCTTTGATTCTTTTTTAGCTTTCTTACAATGTAAATAAAACGCATGCTAACAATGATAAATGATATTCTTTTCTAATTTTGAATCACAAAAATAAGTAGGGAGAATAAATAAATTTTGTTTTTATTTTTTCGTACAAGAATGCATTGAAAGAGTGCGTAAAATTTCTAGTTTTAAAATTTATTTTCAGAAAATTTTTATTTTATTTTATAATTGGTCAATAGGTATAATTTATTAATTTATCATTATAATTGATTTTTTTTTAAATATAAAAGCAATTAACTAAGAAAGCAGATTTCAGAAAACCTATTGTTAAGTAAGCAATTCAACTTCTTAAATAAAATAAATATTTAATACAATTAGATTTAATAAATTTTAATTTTTAAAAAAATACTTTTTATCGTACATTTAAGTTCATGAATCACTTTTGTTAATTAATTTACATTTCTTAATGTTAAAATTTATTAAAATCATTTCTGTATTTATATATTGGATGTATGAGAGAAATAATTGCTTCCTG
Organism: Caerostris darwini; assembly: GCA_021605075.1. Lineage (NCBI taxonomy): Eukaryota > Metazoa > Arthropoda > Arachnida > Araneae > Araneidae > Caerostris > Caerostris darwini. Next base: position 13,285 of record BPLQ01013383.1, on the reverse strand, counting down.
AAAAATGTAATTTTCTACTATGTAAATATATTTAAAAATAAATATTATAAAAAATATTCATTTTAATATAGTTCTTAATATACTTTATATAACTTCATTTCAAAGAATAACACTAAAAGGATTTTCTGAGACTTTATTCAAAGTATTATACAACTAAAAAAATTAAATTTTTCATTTTAAATTTTAATTTTTGATCTTTTTCATCTCTCGTTATATATTTTTAAATATCTAGTTCTATATAAATTAAAATTTGCATTTATTGTTTATTGTATCATTATTATTGCATTTATTACATTTATTATTATTTTTAATTTCCAATTTCTCTCTGATTTACATATTTTTCAGGGGTGTATTTATTGTATCATATTGATTTATAAATTTTTCCAAATTTTGCTTAATATATTTTATATATTTTTATGTATTCTCTCATATCATATTTTTCACTTTTTGATTTCCGGATTCTTTTTTTAAACTTTTTTTCCGGTTTTTTTAAAAAAATTACTACTGTTTTTTCTTCAAATTTATGCTCATTGTTCAATCTATGTTAACACAAAAGTGAATATTGTGAAAATCTTCATCGTGTGGCCATTCAATTCCACTCACATTATTCCCAAACTGTCAAGGGGCATCACAGCCCTAGGCACAATGATGTGGTGCGGTATAGTATTTATAGTAGTAGTGATGGTGGTAAGAAAACGTAATTTAATTTTAGTTTCGATGGCAGCTGTGAATGAATTTGGAGGTATCGTGACAAAAAAATTTAAACCTTTGGTATTTTGAATGGAACAGAACCTATACCTATTTTAAGGGTCGAGATGATATTGCGTAGTATAAAAGATTCTCACTACTAAGTCCATCTGTATGTTAGTGGCATCCTTTATTTACTTATTCTTCATTTCTTAATTAAGTAAGAATTCTGTAACCATTTTCTAATAGCAAATTGTTCGGTCGCATGTAACAAGGATGCCTGCTCAGTATAGGCAGACTTCGTTGGCCTACGGTTTATCCGGATATGACATGAGATGTCTTGGTTTGAGAAATATGGCAGCAAAGGAGTTTTATCGACCCAGAGCAATCATAGGATGCTATGGTGCAAGTGCCCTACCTTATAACACCATTCGTTGGTCTACGGGGTCTACAGACATGAGGTGTCTTGGTTTGAGGAATTTGGCAGCAAAATAGCTTTATCGAACCAGAGCAATTAAAGGAGGATATGGGACAAGTGCCCTACCATATTGCAGCATGTCTTCAAAACAGAGATGGCACAACGAGGTACTAGACACTTTATCACTTAGTAAGCCTTCCTGAAATGTGTGGTAGGTTTACTTTCCCTTTGAAACACCTTACTTACATCGATCGTAAGATAAACGCATGCAGAATTTCAATCGGTTCTCACATTTCCTTCTTGGTGCTAATATTTGTAAAGCAATTAGTGTCTATTCGATTAATACTTTGCTGCATTAGGGGACTGGGTTTGTGAGTATCTTTTTATTTCCTATTTACAATGCTGTACTGTAAATCCAAAACAACACGAAATTACTTACAATTCAGGACCTGCAAAGTTGTGTTTGCAGGTTCAGCGTAAGAGGGCTGGCAGGAGTAATATCCCGAGTCCTCTTGTTTGGCTTTGGTGATGTAGAGACGGCTCGTGGAGGAGGTTCCAAATTTCGTATGTATCTGCCTGCGCCTCATCTCTCCTTCCCCGATGGCGTGGCCGTTGTGGTACCAGAAGAGGAACACCGTTCCCAACGGATCCCTCACGCGACATGTGAGATTCACAGGGCTGCCGTTATTAATGTAAAGCAACGGTCCTTCCAATATCGTCACTTCAACGTCTGTAATAAGAATTGTGTTTTAAGTATGCATGTCAAGAACCAACATCTACCAAAGATATAATTTGAAAATTTGAATTAAAAAAATCACAATGAAGCTGAGATATCAAATATAGAAATCAAATAGGTCACCTATACAAAGTGTTAGATAAATGATAAAGAATTTTTCAGTGCATATGAGTGCATCTATCTTTCATATATCAAACATATATCTATCGATCAAACTGACAACTATATAAAATTTTATCATTTGAGAGTCTAACGTATTGTACTCCTGATGTATGTGAAATTCAGTTAAGTGTCATTAAGTAATGTTAGAATATCGAAAGCATTAAAATGCCATTAAAGTCTACATTAGGCTTGCAAAATTTAAGTTTTTAATCTTAAAACAGTGCCATATATTGGCCAGAAGATAGATAGCATTATTCAAACTATGTAAACAATAATGTTGCTCATCATATAAACAAATATAGTTGACAATTGATTGTAAATGAATTCAAAGTTCATTTAGACTGGCTGACAGGCATGTTATGTTATACAGCAATAAATACATAGTTGGCACTATTAAAATTCCAAACCTCTTGTAAATAATGATGTTTAAATTTGCACAAGAGAGATAATACCATTAAGGAAGATAACAAAAGAGAAGACCTATTGCGCTCTCAAACTTTCTGTCATATTTAAAGGTATGTTTTATTTATTTATTTTCTATCGGAAGTTTATGTATAGCATCATATTGCACTCAAATTTAAAATTTTTTAATATTGTTTACGAAAATTAATTTTTGCTTCATCTAACAAACCAATATATGTATTTTATTTATTTCCACGAAAAAAATTGATAATTTATGATTTAAGTGACATTAAGAACTTTTTTAAAAATATACTGTCAAAAGACCTGAGTAAGAAATATATAGTTTGATTCTTGATTCACAGTATCTAATTAAATAAAAGTATTTTCGTTTATGTACATTGTTAAGAAAAAAATATAATTTTAATAAAAAAACCATTTTTGTGTTAAAAACTAAGTAATAATTCAGTCAGAGTGCAAAAATTGATTCGAAATTAATGATTACCACAGCCTCTACACACTAAAACATTCTTCCATTAACATTTTTTTTTTGTAATATTTCTAATTTACTTAATAGAGTGGTAAGATGATTTTATCATGTATGTAAAAAATATACCGAGTTATCCTTTTATTTCAATTACCCCTCCTACTTCTTAGTTATATATTCTATACACAACTTTATATATATATATATATAACAGTCAGGTGGACTGTTATATATCATATATAAAGTTGTTGACTGTTATGTATCAGGTGGATTGAACAGTAAGTAGGCTGACACATAGATGGTACTAGTATTAAATCCATACAACTTTTAATTAGCCCTAACATTCAAAAGACACGTGTATAAATTTGACAGCTGTTGCACTATTAGTATGGGAGTTATAGCATTTTTAGTGAACCAACTTTTGTTAGTTTGAAAAAATAGATAAAAAGGAATTTCGTGTGTTAATAAAACATTGCTTTTTGCGAAAAAAAAAACTATTGAAGCCCAGGCTTGCTTGATAAACATTATTATGACTTTGCACCAGGAAAATCAACCGAAGAGAAGTGGTTTGCTAAATTTAAACGAGGCGAAATGAGCACCGAAGACGATGCACACAGTGGAAGCCCTAAAGAGGCTGTTACCGACGAAAACCTCAAAAAAGTCCACAAAATAATTTCTGATAACCATAAAGTGAAGTTGATTGAGATAGCTGAGAACCGAAAGATATCAAAGGAACGTGTCGGACATATCGTGAATGAATATTTGGATATGCGAAAGCTCTGTTCAAAGTGCCGCGCGAGCTCACAATCGACCAAAAACAACAACGAATTGATGATTCTAAGCACTGTTTGGAGCTGTTTAATCGTAATAAACCCGAATATTTGCGTCGATATGTGACAATGGATGAAACATGGCACCATCATTTCACACCGGAGTCCAATCGACAGCCACGGACTGCACGTAATGAACACTAAAAATTCTATAACTTAACTAAAAATGCTATAACTCAGATACTAATAGTAGAACAGCTGTCAATTTTATACACGTGTCATTTGAATGTCAGGGCTAACTAAAAATCATATGGATATAATACTAGTAGCGCCATCTATGTGTCAGCCTATAAACCTTTCAGCCTACATGTTATATATATATATGTGTGTATATTATTACGATTTAAAATTGTATATATATATATATATTATTACGATTTAAAATTGTATATATATATATATATTATTACGATTTAAAATTGTATATATATAATATATATTATATATATATATATATATATACAAAGAAAATAATAATTCCTTACATATATATATAAAAAATAAAGAATATATATATAAGGAATAAAAAAAATCTAAAGATTCTTATAAAGTATTACTAACAAAAATTACAAATATATATATATACACTCAAGAGCCAAAACATTATGACCACCTGTCAATAAAGAGTTGGCCCACCTTTGGCGCGCAACACAGCTTCAACCCGCCTTGGCATGGATGCCACAAGTCCTTGGTAGATGGCCGGAGACAGATTGTACCAGATGTTTAAGCAACGGTCACGCAAATCCAAGATATTGCGAATTGGTGGTCTTTGAACTCTGAGCTGCCATCCTAGGACATCCCATATGTGTTCTATCGGATTGATTTCCGGTGAGTTAGGCGGCCAGGACATTAACTGGAATTCAGCATCATGTTCCTGGAACCACTCCAACACAATTTTAGCCTTGTGACAAGGGGCGTTGTCCTGTTGGAACATCCCATTTCCAGCTGGAAAAACAGAGGCCATGTAAAGGTGCAACTGGTCCGCAATGATGTTCAGATACACTGTAGCATTCATGGTCTGATCTACCACAACCACGGGTTCCAGAGACGCCGAGAGAACGTCCCCCAAAGCATAATACCACCACCACCAGCCTGTGTATCACCTACTGTACATTGAGGGAGCAATTGTTCGCCTGGAAGACGGCGTATCCTGACACGGCCATCGGCGTGATGAATGACAAACCGTGATTCATCTGACCAGGCAACTCTCTCCCACTGATCCATGGACCAGTCACGATGTTCCCGGGCCCAGCGCTGGCGCAGTTGGCGATGACGCTTGCTCAGCAAAGGCACACGTGTGGGACTGTTTGCTGCGTAGCCCCATATCCAATAGTGTCCGCTGAACAGTGTGCTCCGATACTATTCTACTTGCCCCTGCATTGTATTGGGCGGTCAGCTGAGCCTCTGTCTGGCTCCGGTTTTGCTTCGCCATGCGAGACAGTCTCCGACGACCTTTTTCTTTGATAGCGTGTGGACGTCCAACACCATATCGTCTACTATTGGTTTCACCATCATTCATCCACTTTGCATAAGCACTAACAACTGTAGATCGCGAACAACCCACGATTCGTGCAGTTTCGGAAATACTTGTTCCGAGCCTTCGAGCCATTACAATCTGCCCTGTATCAAAGTCGCTTAGATCCGCAGCCGTTCCCATCACGCACAGAAGTAAGTGAAAGAATGATTCTTCAGACTCTCCAGCAGCAGTTAAATACCCCTTCCACCTGATCATGTGCCTTCCACCTCATTAAGGAGAGTTCATATCAAAATGTAGGGGTGGTCAGAATGTTTTATCTCTTGAGTGTATATATTTATATACTAAGATTCTTTGTAAAAATCTACCTAAATTACAATTGTGTATTCCGAAGGCATTTTTAAAAGTAATTTTAGTTAATATTATAAAATGTTTAACAGAATTTCTGAGTTTTAAATTAGTAAGGTGCATATTTACAATATATTCTGATAAAAAACTTTCTAACAAAACACATAAAAGAAAAATTTTATTTACATTCAATATTTTTTATGTATAAATAATTGAATATTTTAAAATGGATGTACAACTAGCCATTATACATAGAATAAAGGTGTGATTAAGTGTAGTTTTATTGTCATTAAAAATAATAATCTTCTTTTATATCATATGTATTCTATTTAGGGGAATAAAATAAATTCTTAATGATTGTCTGACTGTTAATTTCATAATTTTGACTCATACTACATCATTATTGTTTTATTTTTACAATAATGAAATTTCTTTGGAAAATACATTTGCAATAATTCTGTAGTCTTTAAATTTTCAAAAATTATTCCATTTAATATTTTGAAAATATTTCAGAATCTTTTATTTCAATAATCTTATTTTTAAAATTTCTTATTTAAATTATAAGCCAATATCAGAGTTTCATGCTTGTCACGTCTGATATCGATGGCCAATGTATATGTATTGAAATATATCATAACAAAAAGCATATAATGATATTGATAGACATAATAGCTTTTCTCTGAATTCATTAGATTTTATTATTAAATTCATTAAATTATATTATGTGTATTAAAAACCTCGTTGAAATTTTAATTTAAGAAGCACAATTTTCATAATTAAGATTATGATTTACAACAATAAAATTTTACCTATATGAATGTAAATTTAAATTCTATAGTATATTTATTACCAAAACTAAGGACACATATAAAATATGGTGATTACAAATAAAATTAAAAATAAGTAAATTTTTATAAATATTACGCAGTATATATAAAATGTATTGATGCGTTAGGAAACGATATAAAAATTAGTGAAGTTGTTAATTTTTAACATCATTAAACCTGTAGAAAAAAACTTCATTTAAAAACCTGAACATTTTCTGCAAGTACAATCACGAAGAAAAGTTTTCAGACCTCCACATTTTGTATATAATTATTTAAAATTATTATGTTGGTGAGTTATTAGATTTAATAAAAGCAGCCTGGAAGCAATCCTATGTAGCTATATTGTTATATTTATTTATTTTTTTTTAATCCATAAATTCTGGAATGTTTTTTTTTAAGAATATAATCAGGTTCTAGAATGTAGAACCGAGAAACGTCTAGAGCTATGGGATATAGTTAACTGCTACACCATCCTAATTCTGTTAGCAGCCTCTGGAAAATTGGTATCTAAAACAACTGCGTGCAGAAGACTTCACGAATAAGAGGTTTATGAGCTACTATGTGTGCTCCTTATATCACACCAGTAAAACAGATAGAAGGTTGAATTGAACACGCACACATACCAGTTTGAGTGTAAATCAATGGATGATAGCATTCTTTATTCTTTATTCTGGTGAGTCGATATCTTAAATACGAAATGAAAAAGTGAATAAACAATTCTTTTTGGTTTTGGTGGGACTTGGGACATAATGTTATCCCAGTCATATTATGTAAGTGAAATGCTGATAGGTTTGGTGGTTCCAGACAATGTGTTTTGATATTTATCTATTTGGATTTTTGAACTGTTCTGCATATCGTTCCAAGAAACATCGATACTGCTCACTTAAGTAAACATGACAATTGTTGATGTCTTAGCGCAGGTGCAGTTTGAGACTTCTCCCGTGAAATAATGGTAGGACACAAATATTTTGGTTGCAGCTATTACGCGTATGAATTGGCCAAATCTATCTCCTGATTTGAATCCCATTCAGCAAATTCGGAATTCTGTATGATACAAATTACTGCAATTAATAAATATTCAAATTACCTAGCCACATTTACATACTTTCCTGCCCTTTTATTATACCACTGTCACAGTAAGTCTGCAGTATTATCGCCTAGGATTTAGTACAGGGATGGACAAATTACGGCCCGCGAAAAGTTCTACCCGGTTCTACCGGAAGGTTCTATCTTTGATGGTCCGAGGCAAATTAAAAGAAATATAAATTTCTATATTAAACAGTCTAGTCACATTAATGTGACCACCTGTCAAAAGCCAGAATAACCCACTTTGGCAGAGCGGACCGCTGCGAGACGTACAGGAAGAGAGCCAATTAGGTTTCTGAATGTGTTCACTGGAATGTTGAGCCTTGCCGACTCCAGTGCCGTGGCCAGCTGCGCTTAGATTATGCGGTTGAGGATCCATGGCGTGAAAAACCAGGTCAAGGTGGTCCCACAGATTCTCGATTTGGTTTAAATCCGGTGAGTTTGCTGGCCAGGGGAGTACGGTAAACTCATCCTGATGCTCTTCGTATCACGCACATGCACTGCGAGCTGTATGACGCCTCGCATTGTTCTGCTGGTAGATGCCATATTTCTGAGGAAAAATAATTCGCCTGTAGGTGTGGACATAGTCCGCAAGGACAGATGCGTACTTGTGCTGATCCATCGTGCCTTCCACAATGATGAGTGCACTCAGTGAATACCAGGAAAATATTCCCCAAACCATAATGCTCCCTCCTCCAGCTTGGATCCTTCCGGTAATTGTTGCAGGGTGTTTGCTTTCAGACGTTTCACGCCGTATACCCCAACGTCCATCTGTCCGATGGAGCATAAAACGTGATCCATCGGAAAAAGCTACTCTGTGGACGTCCAATTTCGGTACTGGCCTGCAAATTCCAGCCTTCATCTCCGATGAACACCAGTCAGCATAGGTGCATTAACTGCTGCGGAGGCCCATGTGCAGCAACGTTCGCTGAACCGTTGTTGAGGATACATTCTTGGTAGCCCCTTGGTTCATCTGGGCGGTCAGTTGCTCAACAGTTGCACGTCTATTCGCCCGAACGCATCTCCGTAGCCTTCTTTCGCCTCTGTCATCTGTAGCCCGTGGTGCACCACATGTTCCACGTCGCTGATTTTGGATAGTGCCATTTTACCATGCACAGTATACTTTTACCACGGCGGCACGCGAACAGTTCACAAAATTAGCCGTTTCCGAAATGCTTCCACCCTTGGTCTGAAATCCAATAATCATGTCCTTTTAAGCATCGGATAAATCGCTACGTTTCTGTATTACGCCAACGATTGAAATGCTTCCCGATGCCCTAGGACATCCTTTATATACACTCTACTGCAATGTGCTGCCACCTGCCTTTGGTGATTGGTTATTTCACGTTGACGTAAAAAATTAGGTGGTGGTCACATTAATGTGACTGGACTGCGTATATATCCATCTCCTTTTCTGCTTTCATTAAATTTTTTTTCTTCGTTTTTTTCAAAGGACTGATGATATTTTTACTTTCTCTAGTTTGGTTCTACAAAATATAAATCGGCAGAAATATCAAGCACAGTCAGGTTTCAATCGGTAAAGTGTTAAAAGAGGAAGTTCTTTGTTAGTTATAGCTGTAGATTGGCGCTAACAAGCGTTGTCTCTTTCTCGGAGAGCAGGCATATGGGAATCCAATATAGGTGAATTAGACCTCAAATTAGACCGACTGTGCATTTTAAGCTACAGATAGTGGCTTTTCCTCTTGGCGTGAGTTCTAATATTATTGATTGCGTATAGGCAGATTGCGGACATATAGCATCACTATGAATAGTGCGGAAATTTTTAAAAGTATAGCGTAGCTAATGTTTGTTTGGGTTAATCGTAAAGTATTTCAATCCCAAAAGGACAACTAAAAAACGTAAAGTTCAGGGTACCATGCTTTTAATGATGAATGTACCTGGAGTATTTTTTTTTACAGTTGTAAGAGATTAGACCAGTGAGATTAGACCAAGACCAGTGTATTTCATCTGCAATGAAGCTGTAGCATTCTTCAACGAATATGACATTTCCCGTCATTTCACATCCAAACATAATAATTCCAATTACGAGCAATGTACGAATATGAAAAAAAAATCAAAATGCAGTAATTCTTTGTGAAAAATTATCAGGCCGACAAAATTTTTCAAGAAGGTAAACAGTACCCTAGATGCAGCTACATATGCAAGTTACATTGTAGCATACAATATTGCTAAAAGTAATAAATCTCTCGGTTATGGGGAGTTTGTTAAACAATGCATGCTCATGTTTTATGTCCAGACAAGAAAAATAATGTTAATACTGTAAGCTTATCTCGAAAAACGGTGACTTCTAGAATCGAAGTCATCGATAAAAATTTGACGATAATCGATATTAATTTGGATGATATCCATTGCTCATTTCCCGAGGTTGAATTCAATACCCTCAATAAATGAAGAGAAGAATTATGAAAATACCTTGAAAAAACTGCATTTTGAGTTCGAACACAATTAGAGTCAAAAATTGGCCAGTTTAAATTTGTCTCCATTGCTATGGATGAAAGCACTGATACAAATGATACTGCTCAATTAGTATTATTTATAAGAGTTCTTGATGAGAACTTTGAAATTACCAAGGAACTGGCGTGCATGCGTTCCTTAAAGGGTACTACAACGGGATGTGATAATTTCGTGAATTTCAGGAAGGAAATTTTAACTTTGAAAGCACCTATATTAAATATATGTAGTGTTACGACCGATGGAGCACAAAATATGACAGGAAAAAAAAACCTAGATTTCTTGGACTCTTTAATCAAAACTATCCCGAGAACAATGTTGTTTTTCTACATTGTCTTATACAGCAAGATGATCTGTGTGAATCTGCATTGAATATGAAACCCGTGCTAGATGCAGTCGTGGAGCTTGTAAATACTATTCGATCTCGTGGGCTTACTCACAGGAAATTTTGAGATTTTTACAGTTCATGCAATATGAATACTCAGATGTACTGTATTAGACGAAAGTAAGGTGGCTTAGTGTAAGATGGGTTTTCGATCGAATTTGGCAGCTGAAAGTCGACATTGTGTCGTTTTTCCATGATAAACAGTGTTCTGCCAAGTGCGAAATGTTCGAAAATACAGAATGGCTTTCGGACTTGCATTTTTCAGATCTTCTTTGTCATATGAGCAAATTGAATGTCAAGATGCAAGGGAAAAATCAATTTATCGACGACATCTGGACGCTTCTCAAAGCTTTTAAACTAAAACTTAATCTGTTTGCTGTACAGCTAGCTAAGAACGACTTTTCTCATTTCCCGAGGTTAAATTCAATACCTTCAATAAATGAAGAGAAGAATTATGAAAATACCTTGAAAAAACTGCATTTTGAGTTCGAACGCAGTTTTCAAGATTTCAGTTCAGAATTGGATATTTTTAGCATGCCTTTCAACGTAAATTGTGAAGCAGTGAGGTAAAAGTTGCAGGTTTAATTAATTGAGTATTAATCTAACAATCATATCAAGCAATTTTCTTCTAAATAAGCCAAATTTAGAGTTTTACAAATCATTATCGAAAGTAATTTTCCCAAATTTAATATCTCCCTCCCAGAAAATCAGTTCTATGTTTGCTTCATCTTATATATTTGAACAAATGTTTTCAACTATGAACCTTAGAAATAATTACTTCAGATGTTGACTGACAGATGAGCATTTAGCCTCGTTCCTTAGAATCAGTACATCTCACTTCGAACCTCAATATAAGGAACTTTTAAAAATGAAATCGCAATTTCATTCATCTAATTAACATACTTAAATTGTAATACTTACATATTGTTTTTAAAATTTTAGAAAAATTTATCTTGGCCCACCAAACTTGTCTTTTTCGATTTTTGGCCCGTGACCGAAAAAGTTTGCCCATTCCTGGTTTAGTAGAACGGTCAAGTTAATTAGTTTTATTTTGAATTAAATAATGTAGAAAGTCATTTTTATTAAAATAATGCATTCAGATAATTAGACTAAGAAATTTAATTTAACAAACGCTTGCAGTAGATAAACACATTTTTTACGACAAAACAATCTGTCATATGAAATTACGAATTATAAAAATTAAAGAGGAGCATGACTGCTCTTTTATATCAATTATTTTTTTTAAGAATTATTTACTTCTGCATAATGGTTTAATTTCATGACTAGCAGTGCAGAAATCTCATTTAAAAAAACATAAAATCAGAATATTGCCATTTAAGTTTGAAAATTCTTAGTCATATTTTAAAAACAAATGGTTACTCCATTACGGCAAGACGCAGCAAATACAAAACACCACTCGCTGGCTGTATAAAGAGAATATTCTAAAAATAATTTATCATACGAAAAACGTATTCCTAAGTCGGTCTTATACGTCAGTAGTAGGTGGGGCACTCCGGGAGACGGAAGTACGTCATCAGTGACGTCATCAGAAAAGCGCGCGCAACCGGAAGTGACGATTTTGTTAGAGATGGCGTTTTTGGTAGATAAGAACCCTAGAAACTTTTTTCCCGGTGGCAACACCGGAATGTTGTAGTATAAGAGAGATACGTGGATTTTGGAGAGATTACGTGATGACTGATAAGATAAGCAGAATAGGAAACTATTTTAATTGGATTTCTTTTTAATTTTTTAATTAGAATATTTTATAAAATGTGTTTAGTAAAGGAATTTATTTGTATTAAATTTGATTAATTTTTATTGGATTATTTTACAAATTTATATTATTACAAAAATAATTATTTTCTATTTGCAAAATTTATTTGGTGAAGAAATTTATTTATTTTTTCTTTTACAATTCTATTTTTTTATTTCAATTTGATTAAAAAAAAAATTTTATCATTTTATAAAACTTTTTTTTTATAAAGGAATTTATTTTTTTTTTATTGTTGCTTCTTTCAAATTTATTTTACAAAACTTATTTTCGTAAAAGAATTTATTTTTATTTTTTCGGAAAATTAATTTTTTTTATAATTCCATTTTTTTATTTCGATTGCATTTGTTATATTTTACAAAATTTGTTTTTGTAAAGGAATTTATTTTTTAATTTATAATTTTTCCCTAGTGTGTTACTACATTTTTTTTTTTTATCACTTCATTAGACATGTAATTATCCGAAACTTTGTTTGGCATTTAAAGTTTTCCTTAAAAATCTCTCACACTTCTTTTTTAAATACGATATTAATTTCAAATTTTCTACCCAATATTAAATACTACACAGCATTCGTATTAAAAGATTTAATATGTTAACTTTTTGAAGATCATATACCAGAATAGTTAAAACTCCGAGGGAAATGTTACGAATTTATATATTTAACCAATTAATGAAATGCAGAATTTTTTTAACATAAATGTACTTTAATTAAAATAGGCATGAAATTTTCTTTCAACTCACTTATTTTTCTAATATTTTTTTTCTTTCATACTCGATTCTATTTTGATAAACACTATAACTTCTTGCTGATACAAATAAAATGTCTTAGCATGCATTTTTTTTTCAAACATTTAGAAATAACACAGATTATGATTTTGTAAGACAAAATAATTAAAATATTATATTTATAAGGAACTTACACTAATGTATTTCTTAACCTATTTTATTTAAAAAATAGTGCATACTTCTAATTATCTCACCAATAATTTTCACCTACGTTATTATTTTCTTTACTGTAATACACAAAATCTTGTACTTACTCGGAGATACATTTGTTAAATTTTCCCACAAATAAATGTTCAATACTAATACATATCAATACTATAGTAAAAAACTTCCATACTTCAAATCAATACTATACTAAACTAAAGAATTTGTATAACAGGAAAAGCATAAAATACACACAAACACACACACAAATTT
>BPLQ01013382.1:45600-61458 GCA_021605075.1 Caerostris darwini | reverse complement strand
AAATATACCATCTGTACCACTGAATAGCTGAATGCTGAAGTATCAAGTAACCTAAAATAGAAACGCACAGAGTCAAAAATATTTATGAATATCTTAATGAAAGAACTTCTTTTACCCTATCTGTAACATAACGATGAATATTTATATTGCACTTATACGGTTCAGTGAAGAATTCTAACTTTGTTCTACGGTGTTCATAAATATTCATAAAATCTGAAAACTACCCTCTGAACCTTAGAGATAATTGCCGATGTTATTCATAACAAACTTCGTCCCGTCTGAGATTTTTCTATTTATGCTAATACTATGCGTCTGACCATTAAAATTCTGCGCTTTGAAAAGAATTCTTCATTTGCTTGTCGACATTCGAGAATTAGCTTTTACTTTTTTAAAAAAATAATTATAAAGAAATTTGAAAAGGCATTCATAAAATTTAATTCATAGATTTAATGAAAGGATAATATTTGCGGTGGACTAAAGCACTAATTTTTTTTTGTTTTAACAATTTTACTATTAATAACTTTTTCGTAGATTTATCATAAATTAAAATTCGTTTCTGAAGTTTTAAGATGAGGACTATAAAATACAATGTAAACGACAGCAGGTTTTTTTTTTACAATATGAATAAATTTATCAACTAAAGTTAATTATAATTCAAGTTTTCTGTAATTCAAGAAAGCTAATAATAGATCTTATATAATATAACCAGGAAAGTATTGAAAGCAATTCGAAACATTTTGTTAAGAATTCCATTTTTTCTCCATCAAATTTACAATTACTTCAGTGGGGCTTGATAGCCGAGTGGCTAACGGCCTAGGGTTCGAGTCCGGGAGGTGCAATGGATGTTTGTAGTGGTTCGGAATCCATTTTAAACCTTAGGACTCTGTCTAATAGGATAGTAGAGCATTGTGGGGGTAGTGTGACTCGCGTCTGTGGCCTATCTTGAAGCTACAAGTGCCGCCCTGGGTAGTGCTCAATGAGTAACAGCGGTGCAGCCTTTGCTTATGGCATGAAGATGAACTATATCTGTATTTACAGCAGCATTAGAACAATAACAATTAGTTCAGTTGCATTATTATTTTGTTCTCTGTTTCAGCAAAACCATATTCGGGAAATATTTTTTCTTTTATATGAATAAGTAGAAACTGTTGTACGCAATGTTCCACGGCAGAAGGCTTATTATCAATTAAAGAACATATAAACTTATATACATATGAACTTATTATAAATGGTTTCTGATTAGAATGTTTTTGTCGGCAAATTACGATCAGGCATAAAGTAGTGGACTAACGTGAGAGTAAATAAAATTAAATACCACAATCAGAAAGTGTACGCCGCCGCCGGGATTCGAACCCGAAACCTGCGGTACCGAGAGCCAGAGCATACATATAAATGTGATGTTTTGCTTTTAAAGGATGATCTACAGTCACATTAGACAGGGACCTATGGTTTAAAACGGATTCCGAACCACTACAAGCATCCATGTCGCCGGCCGAAACAAAGAATCCGAAAAAAAAAATCAAAATATTCATTTAAATATGCTAATATAATATTAAATGCAAAACTAATGAAATGGCATAAAAACATAAAAATTAAAACTTTATTAGTAAAACAACAAACTGAGCTAAAACAAAAAGAAAGCAGTATTTATTTTAATAACTAAATTGTTGATAAGAAAATTCAGAATTAAAATAATAATAATCAGGAAAACTTCATACAGAATTCATAACGAACGATTGTGAACTATATACAGAATTCCTAACCAGCTATTGAGGTAAAAGCACAAATCACATTAAATTAATTATTTCCCGCTTAAGATAGCTACTTAAAAACAAAAAACTATTATTTAATTTTTCAATCATTAGTCTTGGTCAAATTTAACGAATCAAAATGAAAGGAGAAAAAAAATCCAACCCCAAACTGAGATTAATGTGAAAAAGATGATAATTTCTCTCACTTAAAATGGAGTAAAAAAGATCCTTACTTTCAAAGTAAGTATAAATTAAATCTTAATTTGAATAGAAAATGGATTCGTAATTTTTTATTTAGCTCATATACAATGTGATAAATGACATACTTTTTATTTTTCAAAAAATTAAATTTTATCTCAAGATAATAAAATTATATTAAAGGGATTAGAGGAACATTCATTTTCCAGCACAATTTCAGTTCCTCTCAAATTTCGGCAATATCAGTTTATTTTAAGGCTTCATTATCAGTACTTGTTTTCCATTATCACTTATCTTAGTTAAGAAAGTATGAAAGTAATAAACGGGTTTTTTTTGTTAGATTTGTTTTGACAAACCAGTGGTTTCATTTGTTTTTTCCTTTACTTAATTATTTCGAAAAGATTTAACTTGTCGTATAAATTGAAGGAGAGAGAAAAGATAGTCACAAAATATTAGTTTTTCTCTTGAATGTTTTTATAGAGAATATTGAATTTGTTTCCTACATTTTTCATTAATTATATTTCTCGTAAATGCGGCTTTGTGGTATGTTTTAAAAACTGTTTCAATAGACCAGACGGAAACATATGAACGGAAATGTATTTTCATCCAGACGGAAACATATGATATGAAAAAAATTTTATGGTACATCATGCTTTATAAATTTTGTTTTCATCTCAAAAATTCAAAAATAAAAAAAAAGTGATTTTCTAATGTTTCATCATTTTTTTTTCGAAAAATTATATCTTTTACATGATAGTCTACACAACAAATATTGAATCATTCCTATTTTTAATGCATGATCGAATGCTTTAGTAACTTATAAAATAACACATCGATAGCAATAATTTCTCTTTTATATTTCCGAAAATCAGATATACTATCGATGTTTCGGCAAAATAAAACTGTTCCGTCGACTTGATTGATTTTTCTTCACAGTTTGTGTTAAATGAAGCTGACTGCCGAAAGCCTCCTCTGCAAAACAGCACTTGCTTGTTCAGCAAGGGCCCTCACCTCTCGCAGCAGAGTGCGGCGGAGTGTGAACCCACCTTCTGACCTGGTGGATTAGGCCCCTGTCTCGGAGTTCTTCTGCTTAGTTCGGACCTTACCCATTATAGCACGTGGCATCTGACGCAGAAGGGTGGAAATTGAGTCGAAGCAATTGCTTGTAAAGAGGCATTATTCCGTGCCTTGATTGGCTGAATGAGTGCAGTGGGGCAGAACGATTGTTTCATGGATTGAAAGTATGTCACATAACTTGTACAGCTTAACAAAAATTATTTTAAACACCTTTTTTCATAATTTAAATTTGGTTTTATTTTTTTTTTTTTTGTTTTTTTCTGGGTACTCATCTCAATGATTCAATTTTTGTTTACCTGTTTTTTAATTTATTATTATTTTTTTAATATTTCCAATGGCAAGTTTACAGGCCAACGGATATTATAAAAGACAAATACAAAAAACGAGATAGAAACAAAGGACATCCGTGAATCCGTCCACTTAAATCTGGCAATCCAATAACGCTTCCGTAAAGAAACAAAAGGCAGTGCAGAGCAGAAATCAAGGTGAGGCATATCCATTTCTTCCTGGTTATCACATAGGAGACAGAGAGGGTCAGGAGTCGGTTTAATTCTGTGAAGGTGCTTGCGAACCTGACCACAGAACAGCCGTAGCAATGCCACTGATTTTTCTCTTTCCTTCTTTGCAGTGCAGCGTAGATCTACCTCCTTGTGGTGCACTCCGGACAACGCCTGATACGGCAAAATGATCTACAAACACGGCCTTCCGTCTGACTCTGAGTGTGAGTTTCTGCATTGTCTCAAAGCAAGAGAGACGATAATTAAAAAGACTCTTTGGTGCTCCTTCTTTGAGGATGTGACCGCTATTCTCAAGACCTGGTACGATCCTATTCGTGATATCCTTGTTTCTTATAAGTCATTAATTATGAAACGAAAGTAAATGTGGTCCTCTCATTATAAAGGCCCAATCCGTAACATGAAAAACACCCCCGAAGCATCGCAGACCCACCTCCGGCTTGAACCTGACCTTCCACATATTGGGTTTGAATGCGTCATTTGGCCTTCGGTGCTCTCGTCACCGTGAATCATTTAAAGAAAAACCATCTGTGATTTATCAGACCACATTACATACCTCCTGTCAGCTAATCTCCAAGTTCGGTGATTTCTGGTCCATTGAAGACTTCTATTGTATACAGTTCCCATCGCAATGTTTTCTCACTAGCAGGTTGAGATATACTACCTACACTCATTGGCTTCAAAAATTCTTGTCAGATTTGGAAGAAATTTTGAGACACGAGACTTGAAACTCATCTCCAATCTCCCTCGGTTAGGATCTTTTTCCGACCTAATTTCTGGCTTCGTGTTTCATGGCCACGTATATTACATTGCTGCTTGTAGGCATATTGAACACTCCTCTGCGAAACATTAACAAATCTGGCAACTTCACGCCCTCCATGGCCATGGGCATGGCCAAACACTATTGCACCCATTTTGCCACTATGAAAGTTTTTAATAACGATCAAACTAATTAAACTTTTTATACTACTAGTTTAAAAAAAAATATTGGGTGATTCTTTTCTTAAAAAAAATAATCTTGCAAATTAAAGCTCAAAATTAGATACAAGATTACATTTCAGATATATAACGCAATTAAATGTGTTCAATGCACTAAATTATAATACAAAAAAATGTCTAAATTTCAAAATTTAAACAAAGATGTTAATTGCAACTTATATAATAAGATATTTTTCTAAATTTAGAGACAACATTCTCTAGTGGGAATTTTTGGGAACAGCGTCCACCGTTTTTAGTCCTGTATGCTCTAATTTAAAGTAAACAACCCATTAATATAATTTACGAATGCTTTCCTTCTTTCGATGTAAAGCATGATATGTTTCATGTATATTCCGTTTCTGCTTTAAATTAACCTGCGGCGTTTGTAATTTTTTTTTGTTTATATTTCGTACACTGTATGTTGTTGCTCTGATGCAGCTGGCAATACAGAGACAGTTCATCTTTATGCCATAGACAAGGGCTGCATAGCTGTGACTCATTGAGCCCTACTCAGGAAGAACGTGTAGCTTGAAGATATGCTACGGAGACGAGCAACACCACCCCCTCAACGATTTACGATCCTATTAGACCGACACCTACTGTTAAAAGTGGATTCCGAATAAATACAAACATCCATGTTATCGCCGGGATTCGAACCTTGTGATAGAAAGCACCAGAATGCTGGCCACTCGGCCATTAGGCCCCTTATACATTGTATGATACACAATATTTTTAGGGGAAAGAACCCTAAATTATTTAACTGTTTCAGGTCATTTTAATTTTAATTTTCAAGTTATAGATAATTTATTTTATTAGCTTAAGATATACATATGAAAATACATTTCATCTTTACATTTTGATTTTTTAAGTTATGAACTTCTAAATCTGTTTTTTATGTGTTTCACAATTCAAAATATATCACAAAGCATTTGATAAAATATATTGTAGCATTGTCGGTTTGTTTGTGCAGCTGGGACTAGGTGTGGGTGGGCTGAGAAACAGATTTGAGAACACACAGCTTAATTGACGAACACGAACACGAACACGACACACTTACAATATTTAACACACAACATGTGACGCATTTAAAGACATATACATTCGTGGAAGGATTCCATTTCTATGCCGAAAATCCTCTTATTTCCTCTCGGGATGGGTGATTGTAACTAACAACAGCGTCGGTGGTGCTATACTTCCTCTCGGTTGAGAGTCTCGATGTCTACTGAGCATTTCTCCTGCACACCGCTGGGGGCGCTTTTGCAGTGCGTAAGAGGAGGCACGGTTGCAATATTACAAATTGATAATTTCGAAAGGGATATGGCCCTTTATATTTTACAGCGTTGCATTTAAGATACATAACCTGATGACTAAATTCATTTCACGTGATGTCCTTCCTCGCGATTTTTCTTACAGAGGCCATTCAATGTGCCATACACTCCTTAATTTCTTTTTCTAGAATTCATTGATTAACTGTACTTTTTATGGAAGCTTACATCCTTCTTTTTCTCATCGATGTTTTCTTTTAACTTTAGCCATTGAATTTACATCAGCTGGAAATTTAACTCAAATAATTATTAACGAAGAGTACTTAATCTTGAGACTTCGAAAAGAGGGCCTTTTCTGTGGTGCATTCGACACAATGAATGAAGTGGCCTATTAGAATGAAATGGTCTGAAACGGGGCTGATCATCGAGCGAAGAGCGCTTGCTTTGAATTCTGACAAATTATGCCGAATTGAAAGCTCTCGTGTCTAAGCCGGGAATGAGCCGGATGAATTTGTTGCATACAATGGGCATCCTCTGCAACTCGAGTAAGAGGGTGAATTCCTCTTGGAGTGCTGGTTCAAAAGCGGTGTGGTGAAATGCCGAATGTAATTCTAGCAGTGATTGCAAATCGACATGAGAAAAAGTATGAGATTCCTTAGTAAAAGATTATTACTAACCCCATTTATTTTTACGAGTTTTTTTTCTTGTGACATTAAATTCAATAAATTGTCAAAAATAACTAATTTATTCATCTTAAATTATAAATAACAGTATTTTTTTAAATACTTTCCATCTTCAAGGAATGAGATAAAAGTGAATAGGATTGCAATAATTTCGGTATGATTCTATTTGAATCATTTCAACATCTATTTCCACGTAGGCATCCATTTCCAAGTACCAATTTGCTTATTTAAAATTATAATTTACAGTAATTTTTAAATTCTTTCCATCTTTAAGGAATGAGATACGAGCATAATGGGTAAAAGTGAAATAGGATTGCAGTAATTTCTGTATAATTCTGTCTGAATCATTTCAACATCCAGTTTCATGTTCTAATTTATTTATTTAAAATGATAAATTACGGTATTTTTTTTTCATTCTTTCCATCTTCAAGGAATGAGATACAAACATAATGGGATAAAAGGGACGTAGGATTGTAATAATTTATGTATGATTCTGTCTGAATCATTTCAGCATCCAATTCCATATTCTAATTTATTTATTTAAAATTATAATTTACAGCTTTTGAATTCTTTCCATCTTCAAGGAATGAGATACGAGCATAATGGGATAAAAATGAATTGGGATTGTAATAATTTCTGTATGATTCTGTCTGAATCATTTCAGCATCCATTTCTCCATATGTAACTGCGGACATTTAAACTTTCCCTCGAGTCAGGGGAGCCATTTCACGATGGCTTTCAAGGTTCTGCTCTTCTTTCAAGAATAAAGCAAACGAAGAAAGTCATTCTTTTTGTGCCTTGTAAAATGTCTCTTTCCAACAAAGTGGCGACATTAAAAAAGATACATTGCCAGATGCACTTTACCTCTTTCTCCTTTTTGTCCTTTAAAACTTTGCGAAATGGTCGTATTAAAAATTTATTTTGTCATTTCCTAAATTAGATGGAGTTTCGAAATTTTGTTTTCTAAGCTGCTTAGTTGTTGGAGCATTTTGTTCTAAGCAAAACAAAACACAATTTACGAAAGTTTTAAATGCACTTTCGAAAAGTTAATTTAGAATCAGTCAAAGACATTTTTTGTGTTATTCTATCATTGCAGCATAATTAAACCAATAAATGCATGCCAATATATATAAATAGTTTTTATACTTTATTTAAATTTAGAATTCTAGAAACACTGAAACCAGTCTGGCATATTTTGAAACAAATAATTGCAATCATCTAGTTTATTTACCAATCTATTAAATATTTATTTATATTTATACTGAAATTCAATTGGAAGGTGAAGGAAATAACCCAAAGCAAATTTATTTTCTGTGGTTCACAAAATAATATAAATTACGCATTTCAATTCAGAAGAATATTAACGATACTAATACTGAAACTTTTTCAGGAAGAATTAGTTAACAAAACCCCGATAACAACTCAGATTATTATTGTATTTATTTACATATTTTTTTCAATCTTCTGGTATTTATAATTCATTATTCATATCAAAATTTTGTTGAAGATTTGACGTTACTCAGAAAATATAAAAAATAAAAAAATTCGCCATTGTGATGTTTCTGAAGATAATATGATCCGATGTATTTTATTACATTTGAGAAACATTTATTACGAAAACATTTTAATCGCAAACAGAAACATTTTATTACATTTGAATAGCGTGAAGACTGGACATGATTGTCTCGCTAAACATCTACACAACATTGGCTAGTATATAATAGTCATTTGTGCAACCAGAACTCTAAGATGGACAAAGATCAGTTGAAAAGTTGTGCTTCACTGAATGAAGGAAACTTACACAGCAGATATTGGTGAGCTAGACAGCTGATGCAATTCGCATCCAGCAACTAATTTTCTTTTATCTTCATGTAGATGTTATGAGTTAAGATTTTGTTATGTTTTGCCGTTTTGTATTCCATCTTTATTGTCCAATCTCATGCATCTGTGATGCATGGAAGCCAATGATGTAAAAGCAAGTGTTTTTGCAAAAGAAAGAAAAAAAAATATTCCAGAAACAGTAGAAAATACATTTATTAAATCATTTATTCTATATAATTACCTTTCAGCAACACTAGAATAGCAACAAAGCTTGTTGTGAAATTCTGATTTAAAATAATTTCTGATCTAATTTAAAATTATTTCTGATTAATTTCACATATTGATATAATTTTGTTTTTACATCATTGATTTAGTTTGGCGCTGTGCGGCCAGTTTACGAACCACTAACAAACATCCGTGCCACCACCAAAATTCAAAGCCTGGGCTAAAATTGCAATTGTTAAAATTTTTTGACCATTTTTTTTCACTAACAGGAAATTGACATCTTGAATATTCACATAAGTTACGTTTTTAATTTTATATATTTTTCTAAATTTATAAAATAATATTTTTATTTAATAATTTTAATTTTTATCTTTTTATATCTATGCAAATAAACATTTCACATAATTAGAATAAAATTGTGTTTAGTCAAAATATTAATATTTCTATTCAAATTAAACTTTTATATAAATAAACTTATTGTTAAGTTCCGCCATTAAAAATGACAATTGCTATCACTCTAGAGAAATTATCATTATCTCTTTATCTTTTAACTGAGAACCCTTCATCATCATTATATACTTTTTTTCATCTTAATTCGAGAAAGTACATTAATCTATACAACAAATAAAATTAGAAAGGAAACAAAAAGAATCAAACGGAAAAATCATTTATAACAAAACTTATTTCAAATGGCTTTGCCAGTAAAGTAGACTCCCAGATGTCATGTTGCAAGTATAATGCGTCTTTGTCTGATGACATATTTTACTCTATTTCTTTTATTTGTGATGTCGTTTAACTTGTTTTATGTAAATGTCACTTTATTTCGTTCTTAATCTATTTCGCTTAATTTATAGTCTGAAATTGCTCTTTCCTCATATGCTCAATGCATTTAACAGTCTCAAAAGTTATATTATATATTTTTTCTACGACATCGCATTTGGCATAATAGGGTAGACATAAAAGTATAATTTCAAGTGTAATGCTTTTCGCATTTTTTAAAAACTATAATTCAACATTTTTCCATCATTCATCCAACATTTTTTAAAAACTATAAATTTTTTTCAACTCATACCTATTTATCTAAAAAAAAAAAATTATGTTTTGCTTGAATGTGTCTCAATATTTTTATTGTATATATCAGGGGTGGCCAACCCACGGCTCGCATTGAAAATTTTTCCGGCAAATGAGATTTATTACACTTTTGCAAAATAAATTTATTTTATAATGGTCAAAGGAGTGAAAACCATTGAATTCAAAAAAATACATGATGTGTGCATCCGTCTATTCAAAAATGAACTGCCGAAATGATGAGAAAAAATGAACTCTGGTTTTAAAATAATATTCTTACGAATATACTATAGGGCAGATATTTCCTGCTTTATTGATGAGTTCGCAGAATAATTAAATTGTATTCTGCGAACTATGATGAGTGGAGAAACGAATATCGCACTATTAAAATAAATATTTTATAATGATTTCATTTTTTTATTTCATTTATATTTATATATATTTTTATATTTCATTTTGAGTGTTCTATATTTTTTTACAGTGTGCGTTTAGTAACATTGTTGTTACATTATCTATGTTTACAAGTAAGAATAAAAGTAAGCACAATAATGATAACTCACTGTGTTTCAATTTTTCATCCAAATAAATATCTGTAGTGAGCCTAAATCTAATATGGGGATAATAACTTTATAGGCGGCCGGCGGAGTTAGGATGCATTTCCAAAGTGGCCCACAAGATCATTTGGCCACCCCTGGTATATAGTATGGTAATATAAGTAATATCTCATATTATTTTAATGTATATAGTATACTAGTATGAGTAATATCGCATAATATTGCTATTGTATATAGTATGATAGTATAATATGTGTTGATAAGGAAAATTTAAAATGAATTTTAGGCTGTTCGTTTTGCATCACATTTAATGTACATTATATGCAAAATTTACTTAATAATTGCACAGTATTTAACATTATAACAAGACTATCCGCAGTTCTGATCCCTCACATTTCTTCTCAAGTTCTTTCCAAGTTTTCCTCGAATCCTATTAGTTCCAGAGACCTTTACAGACCGGGTGCTGCCGGAAACCTATTGAAGAGACCTACGTCGTTAGTCGTAGACCACCGACCACGCGGCTGACGTAGGGCAATAGATTTCACAGGGTCATTAAATCTAACTGGGGTTTGTAAAACGATCCTGTCTATCAGACATTCTGACGCCACTTTCCTGCTAGTAATTGTACATGTATAGTATCACATGCATTATTTGTCATCTTGCATGTATTCTTATATTTTCCGTTTTAAAAAAAGTGTACAATCAGATTATAAAACATTACAAAAAATTATCTATATTATTCATTTCTCTATTTATTTAATAATTATGTTTAGTATTGTCAGAGATGTACACGTAAAAAAATATTTTAATGATTCTGAATTTCATTCCGAAAGTGCCTTTAAGACCTTTTTGAAAATTTTAGGTAATGTTATGTTTATAGGTTAGGTTAGTTTAGGTATCTAGTGAGGTAATTCTGGCCTGATGGCCGGGTGACTAGTGCTCTGGCGCTCGGTGTCACAGGTTTCAGGTTCAAGTTCCGGCGGTGACATGGATGTTTGTAGTAGTTCGTAATCTTCTTTAAGCCCTAGGTCCTGGTCTAATATGGCTGCTGATGACGGTTGGGTATTACGTTCGTATTCGTGATTCAGATTAACTTTAGTGTGCAAAGAGTGACCGTTGCTGTCTACCAAATCAGATATGAAACAAAAACATATTTGTGATAACTCAGGAATACTTTTCTATACAAATAATCGCATATGTTGAAAAAAAAAACAATTTTTCATAATCTCATTTCACTGTCTGGAACGAGTATTTTAAAAATTGGAAAGTCAAATAATATTTATTTTATTATAACGTGATTTTATTAATATTGTTTTCGTAAATCGTGACTTTTATTTATTTCCGTATATCATAACACGCATTTCATATCAAGAATTTATGTGTCTGGATTCAGGAACGACTCTGTTTTAGAAAAGGTACAATAGAGGTTACGCAATGGAATATCATAAATTTTTGAACCAAACTGCACTTTTTATTTGAGGATATTTTTATCCATCTACAAAATAGGTAATACGTTTTATAAAAAATATTACATATCTTATTTTATGCTTTTATTTTTACGTAACATTTTTAAAAGTTGAGGATACGTAATGCAATTTAGAAAAAGCATTTATTAACTTATTGCATTTGAAAATACATTCTTTTCTACACTGTTACATAAATATTTATTATTCCATAATATAAAATTATTTTAAAAGAAATTTACCTACAACAAAATAGAGTCAATAATAATATTTTTAAAACTTTCTGAAGCATTTTCTATTATATTTATCAGATGAGCACAACTTGTAACTTTGTAACAACTTGTAACATGATTGTAACTTTTATTGGTCTGGATTCACCATCTGCAAAAAACGTCCCGTAGTTTTTGGTACAGCATAAGTTTTTACGCTTCAGGTATTAGTTGCAGATGTAAAATATGAAATATGAGGCGGTTTAGTTTATAAATAAAAATTACAATACAAAAGATTTCGTTTTACTATCAACACTATTATTTATCTATCAATACTATTTTACTTTTATGAACACTGTTATTTATTTATCATGTTATTTAGTTTCACCACAATATATATCTGTTAAAGCTATTCCGTTTTACTATATTATTGATCTATTAAGGCTATTTTGTTTCACTATATAATTTATCTATCAAAGTTATTTCGTTTCACTGTATTATCTATTAAAATTATTTAACTTTGCTATAGGCACTGTTATTTATGTTGTTGTTGTTCTAATGCAGCTGACAATACAGAGGCAGTTAACCTTCATGCCATCAGCAAGGGCTGCACCGCTGTGACTCATTGAGCACTACCCAGGGGACACATGTAGCTTGAAGACAGGCGACGAACGCGGAGTCCCACTACCCTCCGCAACACTCTACGATCCTATTAGACCGGGACCTATGGTTTAAATTGGATTCCGAACCACTGCGAACATCAGAGCAACGCCAGGACTCGAACCCCGAAATCTATGGCCCCGAGTGCTAGACACTCGGACATCCGGCCCCTTTATACAATCAAACAAAATAAAATAGTTAACAATGCGCTAAAATGAAGAATTATTTTTTTAGTATAAATTTTTAGATTTAAAATTAATTGTTTATTAGTATACAGATTTTATTTCCTTAAATCATCTTTTAAACAAAAAAAAAAAAAATTTAGGCATTTGTATCACTATATTATTTATATATAACATTATTTCTTTCACTATATTATTTATCTATCAGCGTTATTTGATTTCACTATGAACACTGTTATTTATCTATGTTATTTGGTTTCACAATAATATTTACATATTAATGATGTCTCGTTTCACTATATTATTTACCTATAAACGTTAATTTGGTTAACTATATTATTTATTAATTAACGTTATCGAGATTCACTATATTACTTCTTTACCAACACTATTGAGTTTCAAAACTATTATTACACTGTCAACTTTAGTATTTATTTATTTATTATTCTCACACAAGAGCCTTGAGTTGGTTTGCTTTCACCATATGCCGCCATCTTAAACGCGTTCCAAGAATGTCTTACTTATTCTGTGGAACAGCCAAAGGGAGGAGCAGACGACGCAGGTGGTGGTGACGCCTTCGAATAGAATGGTTCTTAAAATAGGGGGTCTGCAATGCCCCCCCTGAAGGAATTTTCCAAATTTTTTTTAATTTGCATGCTATGAGTTAATTTTTTTTAATTGCAAATTATTAATATTAAATTATATTTTCGCATATTCGAATTAAATTTTTAGTTCTTGTGATCCTTAGCTAAGGTTTTCTTAATTTTAGAGGATGGTGTATTACATTTCTCAAAATAAAAAACCTTTTATTAACTTTTTCCACTTGAATTTCGGAACTTGTTGAAATTTTTTTAATTGGAAAGAGAATCAAAAAAATTTAACGATACTCTTTTAGGACATTAAAATGTTCTTACCTACATGCATCAACATATGATTGTAAATTGACATTCTATGGCTTTACAAATTTAAAAAAAAAAAGTCATATTGAGGATCCTCACTTCTGCGTTTGGTAACTACAAAAAAAGGAATGTGGTATTTCAAATGAATGTTATATCACGAGTTCCATTTTCTGTCTATTTTTTATTCTGTATATATGTGTGAAATATATGTCTTAGGTTATGGCATTGTTGATATTGAAAAGTCTCGACCTATACTAGACCTACAACGGCTTCAAGAAGAAGGCCACTTTCAGGTTCGTGGGAACACTTTAATTTTTATTTGCAAACATTATATATAGATATACAGAACTCTATTTACAAAAAAAATTGAAATGAATGATAATTTGTTTCACAAGGGCAGTTCATTCCAAGGTCGGAGGTGTTCAGTGTTCTCGAGTCTACGACGAATCTAATTGCCTGGTCTGCGGCAGACAATAATTATCTCATGGCGTCATGCACGAAACCACAAGAGGCTCATTTTGAAAACAGGCTTAAACTCCTTCCTGTTCAGCCACTTCAGAAAAAAGGAGAAAGCAACACTTCTTGTCGATTCGTAGTAGAACTCTTTTCCTCTCCTTCTCACAAAAGGGGGTTGATTGACCGAGTGTCTAGCGCACGATACCGCAGGTTTTGGGTTCGAGTTCCTGTGGTGCTATGGATGCTTGTAGCTCCACTTTAAACTGTAGGTCCCGATCTGCTTAGCCTAAAGTGTGCACGAGATCACCGTACAGCGAGAAACCGAACCAAACCAAACATTCTCCAAAAACTTTCCTTTAAGATAATACTTAAAGATGGGGTCTCGGCTTCCCTCACTTCTCATTGGAGTAGGTACTTTCTCAGCTCATGGTCTGTCACCCAAGAAAAAAAATATTTAAAATACATTTTTTTTTTAAATTAGTAAATCAATCAACAAAATTTAATTAAAATTATTGTATTATAAATAAACATTATAACATTAAAACTGTTGTTCTGTTGCTCTATATATTAATTTAATAAGTTTTAAAATCCTATTTATTAAATACTTTTTCTTCGTCTTTTGCAGTGTTATAATTATTCGAAAATGCAGGTTTTTTTAAAAACAGCATTTCTTCTTTTCAGCATTTCAAATTAATTTCCATTGTCAATCAAGAAAGAAAGGTTTTTTTTCATATTTAAATGGCTGTTATGCAGGTGCTTTGACAAAGCGAAAGCATCAGCTGCACGTTTAAATAAAAGAAGAAAATGGAAAGTAATCTCAGAAGAGAAGCTTTGACTTTAAAAGAAGGAAAATTCTATTTAAATAATGAAAGATAAATCTAAAAATAACTTTATATCGAAGAAAAGATTGTAACAAATTTTAATTTATTATTCGAATAATACTTTGATATTTGACAAAGAGGAAACTAGTTTTTTAATAATTTTTTGTATGATAATTTTATTTAATTATTGACAATGGAAAATGTATCTTTATAAAAGTATTACAATTTCATGCCTCTCAATTGATTTTTAATGGAATTGTAATTTAATTTCTTACATATTGTATGTAATGCTTCTCTCTATGAAAGTAAAATTCATGTACAGTTTTGCTATTTTATGCCTTTATTTATTATTGAAATACCATAAAACGCATCACTAGGCTATTTATTTATAGATTTATTAATCCCTTTTAATTTCTAAATTTACTCCATACACAGTATATTCTGTACTCCTTATTGCTTTTAAAAGCTGTGATTGTCTGTGGATTCTTGAGTTAATGCAATAATAAAATTTTTAATATCATTCGAAATTGTAAAAAAAACGTAAATATTGTTCCTATAAATTTGTCAATATTGTACCTATATCAATATTGTCCCCAATCAAATATTGTCCTTATCTTTTTTTTTCTTCTTTCTAATGCAGCTTGCAAACACTTAGACAGCTTGGTCTTGGATGCCTTAAGGCAAGCGCTGCACAGACGTTACTCACTTTGCATTACCCTTACCTTTGCATTACTCACTTTGTGTAACTTGAAGATAAGCCACGGACGCGGAGTAACAATGTCCCACAACGCTCTACGATCCTATTAGACCGGTGGATTCCGGGATTCCGAAAAGTGGATTCCGAACCACTACAAACACCCATGGCACCGCCGGGACTAGAACCCGAAACCTGTGGTACCGAGCTCCAGAGCGCTAGCCACTTGGCCATTCAGGCCCAATATTGTCCTTCTAAATTTGCCAATATTGTTCCCGATCAAGTATTGTCTCTATATCAATATTGTTCCCAAACAAATATTGTCACTATATCAATATT
>BPLQ01013382.1:0-45590 GCA_021605075.1 Caerostris darwini | reverse complement strand
ATATCAATATTGTTCCCAAACAAATATTGTCACTATATCAATATTGTTCCCAAACAAATATTGTCCCTATATCAATATTGTTCCCACTCAAATATTGTCTCTATAGCAATATTGTTTCCAAACAAATATTGTCACTATATCAATATTGTTCCCAAACAAATATTGTGTCTATATCAATATTGTCGAATATCATTAATATTGTCCCAATCAAATATTGTCCTTATAAATTTGCCAATATTGTTCCCAATCAAGTATTGTCCCTATATCAATATTGTCCCTATAAGTTCAAAATAAATATCACACACTAGTTGCTTTTGTCAAACATATTACATTAAAAACATGTATTTACACACATTAATAGATAAGGACACACTTTCAGGGTAAAAACAAACTACTTGTTTGTATTCAATTCTACTATATTTACTTTATGAAATATAAGTTTTAAATTATATTAAATTTCTTTGCTGCTACTAGAACTTAATACATTAAATCATTTTTCCTAATATTCCTGATTTTGGTAACTCTCTGTTTTAATGGACGAACCCAGAAACCTTTGAAATGAAAAAAAAAAAGAAGAATTGAATCTTTTTGAGAAAAAAAAAGAATAATAATAAATGCCTCAAAGGACTGGTTTGGCAGAGGAAGGGAGTGTTGTATAACTATTTAAGACATGGTAGACAATAACTGTGCTAACATAAGTAATAAAAATAAGATATGAATAGATAAACGGTAGGGTCAGGGATAAACATAACTAAAAAGATAAACAATGGATGATATACCATCCAAATATATCAATTCAGTAGAATCCAAACATAAACAAAGTAGAAACCGTTACCAACTACTACTACTTCCAAAACTAACGACCTTATTATTTTCCAAAAACAATGGATAATATTATTTTGGATATGCATAAAACTTATATATTGCAATGCGGTTTTCAATTAAAAAATATTTTATTTTTACTGATATCGGGATTCTCTAAATATATTTTCTCTCAGAATGAGAGACTATAAACTAAATGTTTTTCAGCGTGAGCGCAGGTCGCGCTGTACTTTCATTTAGCTGAGAGTCCTCAGGCCGAATCGCCTTTCCTCTTGAACAACAAGGCTGACTGATGGCGAATTGATTAACGCTCTGATTTTGGTACTGCAGGCTTCAGATTCGCGGTGGCATGGATGTTTGTGAGTGGTTCGAAATCCCCGTTAAACTGTAGGTCTTGGTGTAGTTATCTCAAAGTGTGCACAAAATGACCGTAGAGCGAGAAATCAAAACAATCTTGACATTGTGTCGGGAGAAGCACGATTGCAAAATAAAATTTATTGATTTTGTTTTAAGTATTTAAGTTACTTGGAAATAATGAACGCCGCAAATAAGTTTACAGAAAAAAAAATTAAATCTAGAACAGAAGTACATGGTTTTACTTTATCTTTAAATCTTAAATTACTTTATCTTTTTTTATTATATTGCAACACTTGTAAGTGCTTCAAATAATTTAAATCATTACAATACCAGTTACACATAAAAATTTTCTGACTAATCACCATTAATTACAACACTTCATTAAAAAATATTCTAAAACATATGTTCAAAAAGATAAATGTCTCCAAGACCGAATCAATTAACATCTTCATTTGTTGGATTTGATTGATTTATAGGAGAAAGGTGAAATGAATTGTTCCGCATTCATTACTGAAGTCATTGTTGAAATTACTTGGGGAAATTGCAGAACTTCGCAATTGGCGGATGGCGATCCATTCCAGATGCAATTAATTACAGTGTAATCAATCTCAACAATAAATTCTTCTGACACAACAAGGTTTATTTCATTCGCCATACGAAAACTGTTTTAATAATTTTGTTGAACAATGTGCTTTAATTAAAGATCTCTAAATAACCATGTTCATTGTATGTTTAACATTATTACATTAGTAATGGAGATTTATTATAATGTTGTAATAAGAGGGCAGCTTTATTACATGTATATGTTGGTTTTTGACTCTCATCAGATGACTTATTTCTTCACATATAAAAGACAATAAAGCTTTGCTATAAATAAAGCAAGAAGATATTTAATATTAAAGTTACATATCATATAAATATTTTCACTAAAAGAAAATCGTAATCTAAATGGGGTGGAATCTATTTCAAATATAAAATTAATTTCTACTTCATATTAACTATCATATGGGTTAAATTTTCTCTATGATAAAAATAAACACTACGAAAAATTTTTAAATGTTTCAAACTATGTAAAAATCTGAAATCATTTTCAGAAATTGATATAACTTATATATAAAACATATAAGTATGTCTACGAGCCTGAATGGACGTATTTATTGTCTACCGCTCTAGCACTCGGTGCCACAAGTTTCCGGTTCGGCCATGAAAGTTGGAGGGGGCCATGGATGTTTGTAGTGGTTCGGAATGGGCTTGATGGCCGAGTGGCTATCGCTTTGGCGCTCGGTATCGCAGGTTACGGGGGCGAATCCCGGCGGTGTCATGGCTGTCGTAGTGGTTCGGAATCCACTTTAAACCGTAGGTGCCAGACTCCTATAGCGTCAAAGAACACAATCAGACTTCTTCTCACCCACATCATTTCTATACTGCAAAGGAGTAACTCAGCTCTAGGCACAGTGTTGTGGCATGGTGTAGTACTAGCAGTAGTAGTAGTATCTCTTCGAATCTACTTTAAGCCGCAGCTTCCAGATTCATATGACTGTTGGAGTGTCCCGGAGTCAAGTCAGACTTCTACCTACGGGTGCTCCATCCCAACAGAAGCTGCCTCCTTTCCCTTCCACCATGAGTCCATACGGGTTCATGGGTTTGGTGTAGATGTCTACAAAGTGGGATAAGAAGCAACTATATCTATATCTATATATATAAGTATATCTGGATGTATGTTTGCACATACATGTGCCTATTTCCAAGTAAAACTTAAAAAAAAAAAAAACTATAACACTAAAAGCAATTTTTTGAGAACTTACTACTTTTTACTTCTTTCTAATGCGAAGAAAGAAAATTATTTTTAACAATTTTTTTTAATTAAATAAATTAATTTAACTTATTATAATATTAACTTATTATAACATTTTAACACTCTATAAAAGGGACAATTTTTTTTATAAAAACATATTTTTAAAATAGTGATAATTCTGAATCACATGAAAAAAATAAAAGTAAGCTTTTTGATTAATATGTTTTTAAATTCTAATTTTCTGTCATAGAGTACTTGCTGAAAATGTACAGAAAAATGAATTAAATTTTTTCAAAATTGAATTAGTAAAGACAAACTGAGATCTTACATTTATGGTAAAGTGCTTATTTATAAATATTTTATTTCCGAGAGTGATAAAGTGATACTTGAATTATTATGACAAGGATTTTTTTTCCATTTTTCTCTATCAAAAATATGACTTTATTAAAGTAATTCTTTTGAAATAAGAAAATTCAATTTTGACTTTGCAATTAATTTTTTTTTATTTTACAAATGGTATGGAAATTGAATATACTGTATTTAAATATACCAGGTAAATATGAATATATATATATATTTAAAGAGAGAGAGAGACAGATCGATTTACTATCCAAAAAAAGTAGAAAAATTCCTAAAATGTGGGTCCAAAAAAGCGAGGAAAATTTTAAGTGTTTCAAGATTATTACTGGATTCTCTTATAGTATTAAACTTAAAATAAGAAAAGTAGAAAACAATCACTCTCATATTACTATCAGAAATGTGTTTCAACACCTATTTTCAACGAACACATCACATGTATTTATCCAGCAATCTCTATTGCGTTAAGATCAACCAGGATTAGGGCTATCCATCCAACCTCCAAATGATCTGCTCTATATTTAGAAAAATGAGAAATGAAACCAGAATCGAGGCTATCCCATTTAAATGCATTCTCACTTAAGTCTCTTGACGTGCCTGCCGTAGAGTATCGGGCATCTGTACTTAATAAGCTCAATTATGAGCTGCAACTCAACACCTCGGACGGTATCTGAAAGATTGTGATGGAGGACTAACTTCTACACATCAACGAATTCCGACGCCGTAGTGTTCACTGCTCTCCTTTCCCTTTCCTCTCTAGCCTAGGCAACATGAAAACAACTGTACAAAGGATTCTTAAAGTTAACTTTCTTATCTGTATTCCATTTTTTACAGAGAGATGTCTCTCATGCATTCATTCACTTTAACTGTAATTTATTTTTTGTTTAACTAGCAATTATTAATTTTTAAGTTTAAGAAATGGAGGTACGGCCCGCGGCACTCCATTAACACACACTTCCTTTGTCCTTTGTGATGGAGGAGTGGAACAAAATCAGAGTTGACATTTCAAGAAAAGCTCCTATATCTTGGATATCAAGATGCAATAGGATAATTCAACAAAAGGACTGAATGCTGTTGTTCTAATTCAGCTGGCACTACAGAGACAGTTCATCTTTATGCTATGGCAGCACTGCTGTCCGTCATTCAGCACTATCTAGGAGTCATGTACAGCTTGAAGATACGCTATGGACGCGAGTCACACTACCCCATACAACGATCTACAGTCATATCAGACCGGGACCTACCGTTTAAAGTGGATTCCGAAGCACTACCGATGTTTTTTATAAATGTGTTTTTTCAAAATCATTACACAAATGTGTCAACATTCTCTGCAGACAAAATCTCATTGCATTTAAAATATTCAAAGACATAGTATTATCAAAAGATAATAATATTTAAATGCAAGGACAACAGCATCAGAGACAGACAAAGACAGAACAGCTGGTAGTTTCGTATTAAAAATGGTGAGAATGTCGGAAATCGTATTTACTCACTAAAGATGACCATCTTATTTATTCTACATTTCGTTTACATTTCATTTTTACATATTCCTTTTAAATAGAAAATAAAATAATAATAATAATATATAAGTTAAAGAACGTTGTGGAGGAGCACCCGCAGATCGAAGTCTGACTTCGTTCCGTGACGCTGACTTATTTACGGGATAGGGTTGTCAGCCCTACGCTCAACAGTCTTATCAGACCGAGACCTACGGCTTAAAGTGGATTCCGTGCCACTACATGGCACCGCTCATCGATTTTCTATTATTCCTGATTGGAAACTTTTGTTCTCAAGTATGTATTGAACAAAGTCAGTTCAACTACAACTAATCTTTTCACAAATCATCATAATGCGAAAGGGCCAAAACCAAACATTGATTTTTTTAATCGATGCTTTTTTCACATTC
Organism: Caerostris darwini; assembly: GCA_021605075.1. Classification (NCBI taxonomy): domain Eukaryota; kingdom Metazoa; phylum Arthropoda; class Arachnida; order Araneae; family Araneidae; genus Caerostris; species Caerostris darwini. Next base: position 40,353 of record BPLQ01013382.1, on the reverse strand, counting down.
AGTCATAACTTTTCAAATAAATCAATTCTTTTGACACTTAAGCTGAAGTAAACTAAAATCCTTTAAACACAAATAGTGTAATGGCACCTATTGATGTCATTTTAATGAATATTTGCATTTTTACAGGGTGATTATATTAATGAATAGTTGTAATATATATGGTGATTATAATTACAGTCTCACTTTCAAAATGCTGTACAAAAAAAAACCCTCTTCACAATGAGTTCACATTTGAACTGAGGATACTCGAAGAAGGGGGAAATGGCACGCCATCAAAAAAAAAAGGTCCACTGATTTTTTTCATCCAATTGGGTATGGCCTTGCCTTGGTGGATGGGTTTTACACACTGTCACAACTGTTGAATGACTTGGAAGTAATTTTTTTGGTCAAAAACCGAAACAATCAAGTGCATTGAACACTACAATTGGTTTCATGTGCAACTCGTGCCAAATACTTTATAAATTCGATTCAAAATATCACTGGCAGTCGTATTCACTTTTTTAGGCCACTCTCAATGCCATATATTAATACAATTTGGAACTTTTTTTGATGCCGTACCGTTTCCTCCTTTTTCGAGTATCTTCAGTTCAAATGTGAGCTTGTTTAGACGAGGGGTTCTTTTTTTTGCAACATTTTGAAAGTGGGACTTTAATTATAATCACCTTGTATATTAAAAAAGGCTATCCCGCTACGCAAATGATAAGCATTTAAAACTCATTTCTAAGACAATTAATATAATGAATAAAAGTTTGAAGATTTAAGTTCTTTTCTTTTAATTTTTAAGGAAAAAAATATATTATTTATCAATTTCTGTGAAATAAGGTGTATTTTTTCAAAAGAGGTTTAGAGAATTCGAAAAAAATACATTTATATGAAGCGCAAAATCGACTGCCGTACAGAACACATCTATCCGGAGCTTAATTATCTTTTAGATTAAACCATTCTTTTAAGGAAAAAGGAGCTGTGCTTCCCCTAGCGTGCAATTTGATACTCGGTGAGATCTCTCTTCCGTACACAATAAATAAAGAAATGCTACTCCAAATTTTTTTTAGTTCAAGTTTCATTTATACCCCTGGTTTTTATTTTTCCTAATAAAAAAAATTTAAAAAAAGGAAAACAAACTATATATAGATTGAAAACAAATTCTACGTTTTTTTATTTTTTCTAGTCCAAACTAAGATCCAATAAAGAAAATAAGCTAGTGGATAGAAAACAATATTTTTTTTTCTTCGAATTGTTTTTCTTTCACCTTTTTTATTTATTTATTTATTTTTTTTGAAGCTGTATAAACAAAAAAAAAAACAGTCAGTATGCAACATAAACCGCAATTAAATGACATTAATGTTCCCTGGTGTTTGCTAGAGAGGTTTTAACAATAGAGGAATAATTCCATTCAAGGTGATAAATGTTCTCATATCGAATGAAAAATTATTAGGCGTTTTCTTAGTAGTTTAACATAAGGTCTTTTTTTTTTGCACTCTTATAATGAAGCTATAAAACAAAATATTATTCTGCGAATAAAAAAAATAATAATTCTGCCAAATTTATGAACAACGCATTTTATTTTGTTGTTTGTTTCTTGATTACTTTCCTGACATGAAATTCAGAATATCAGCAAGAGTTTTTGTGTTTCTTAATCCTTAATGAAGGAGTAACAAACAATGCATTCATAAAAAAGGTTTTGTTATCTACCAATAAGCTCATTATAGTTCTTAGAATAAATAAATGTGCTACGTCACAGTAAACAATTAATTTATATAAATTATTATATTTAAGCATATTGAAGTTGTTATTGCAATTGTGTTTGGATAGACAGTTAAATAATAAGAAATAGCATGAAAGAATTATGCTGCAAAAAATGCAAAATTGTATATCGTAAATATAATAACATGGTTCTTTCATCCTATTTCTTATTATTTTATTTCAATTTACATAACAGATTTGAACATAAAATGCAAATTGTTCGTATCATAATAGTTGTTTTTTAGGGCCCTGATGTCCGAGTGACTAGAGCTGTGGTGCCTCAGGATTCGAGTTCCATGGATGCTTGCGGTGGTTCGGAATTCGCTTTAAAAAATGGGTCATGGGTCATGGGTCAACAGTCATCAGATCTAGTATGACTGTTGTAACTTTTCGGCCTATATTAGACCTATAATGGTTTCAAAAAGAGGACCACCTTCAGGTCCAAGCGAACCCTTTAATTTTTATTTACAAACACTATATATATATACAAACAATAAACTGTGGATTATCATACAAAAAAAGAAAAATTTTAAATAAAAATTTTATTACAAATGCAGTTTACTCCAAATTTGGAGATTTTCAGACTTTTTGAATCTAATTGGTTTGTTTGCGGCAGACCTTAACTATCACAAAAGACCTTAACTATCACAAAAGAGCTCACTTTCAAAACAGGCAGAAAACTCCGGCCTATTCAGTCACTTCGGAGAGAATTGTTCCATCATAATTGGTGATATACCAACTCATGGTATAGTTCATGTTCAATCTGTAGTTGTTTCGACCTGTGAAGGTCGCACAGATATTCGCTCATTTCGTATGTCTCATTATACATGATACCGAATATCTGCTATCCGATTTGAGTGACAAGTTGTTCTCATGAGTACAAAGCACTCATTACCTGTAATATAACTACCCAGAATAAAACTCGTCTGCGGATAAATTTGAGTGAGGAGTTGTTATTATATACTAGTCAAATGGAATGAAATGCCAAAATTATTTCCGTGAAAAAAATATGCCTACAATGTAGAGCGCCGGGCATAGGGCAGACAACATTATTCCGTAAGAAAACTGCCAACTGCAGACGGCCTTGGGTCACCATGGGGGGCTGTTGCGCCGATGATGAAGGAGTTATTTTTTTATGTTCGAATCACTTACGTAAAGTACAGAATCTAACTCAGAATTTCATATTTCATTAAATACCTGAACTAAACGTATTTAATATTGTACAAATTATGATTCCAGGTATGTGCTTCAAATCAATTATAATGATTATAAATTATATTTATTTTATGTACAAAAACCTTTTGCGAAATAATAAATTTTAATTAAAAATACAAAAGAAAATACTAAATATTGTATATAAATTGATAATATCACTTTATGCAACATTTTGTAGGATAACTAATTTCCATTTAATGCGATTATTTTTTATATTAATTACAATATAATGCGCATAATAACAATTTCGCACTCATTTGATTGGTTAGTATAATTATAATATAATTCATTATAATTATACTAACCAATCAAATTAGTGCAAGATTATAAAATGATTTTGCTAGTGAGCGAGTTAATCACCACTTCAAATTATTCTATTTAAGAATGATTGTTATAGTCCTCATTAATTTGTCTTTCTTTTCTTTGCCATTTCTGCTTCCAATGTCGTCTTCAAGGGCAAAGTAGGGTGTCTTTCCTTTTTGACTTCAGTTAGGAAAAAAAAACATTTCCTTTAATTTAGTTGTTATTTCCCTTCATCAGTTGTAATATATAAATGATGTATATATTCAAGAATTTAATTAACTATGTGTATGTGAAAACTTGCTCTTACATACATAATTAAGTTTGTTTAATGATAAAAAACAACGAAATAGGATATGGTAAATAAGTATTTCAAAAAAGTTAGTGAAATTTATAAAAATTAATATTATGAAATTATTAATGTGCTTTTCAGGTTTTAAACATACTAATTAACACATCTATCATAAATAATAAAAGTTATTTGTTAGTTTAGAATTATTAGCTTAACAGCCTAATAAATTTCAAGTAATTCCTACGAAAATAAAATATTTTATCTCCTAAACAACAGATGCAAAAATTCACAGAAGCAAGGATTGTATTTAACAATTTGAATAAAAGTCTCTCCAAATACTGTTCATTATGTTTCCTTTTAAACGCATAAGCAATTAAGTATTACAAACAGTTACTTTATAATAACCATTGTTAAAAATTGCAGAAAATTTCTTTAATGAGTTTGAATACTGAATAAATTGTACATAAGTAAGATACATAAGAAAAAAATGACCGTCAGTTGATATTGATATTGCTGTACAAGTTAACAAATGCATATAAAAATATGATATGTGATATATTAGTTGATTATGATTTGATAATTACTATATACAGTACTAAAATAAAAATACGATTTTATTCAATTCATTATGAATTTCATGCATAAATATTAAAAAAGAATATACTTTTTTTACACAAAGAAAAAGTACGTTTTAAATAAAAATTTATTTCAAGAAGAAAAAAAAAATATTGACGAGATATTTTATTATTTCATTTTCCCAAACCCAATAACAAAAGTTCGAAATTACAAAACAAATTTTTCTGGTTTCGAAAAATTTACATCTATTTAATAAAGCGACAGCTTTTATATTTATTTTTAAAACAAATATATTTATATATACATCGTCGTCACTGGCGCAACAGCCCCATGGTGTACCGAGATCGTCTGCCTATTGGCAGATTACTAGTCGAGAGATGTTTTTCTTTTTTATATGTTGAAAGGTTATCAGCCATATGCTCATATTAGACCGGGACCTACGGTTTAAAGTGTATTCCGAACCACTACAAACATCCACTGGGACTCGAACCCGAAACCTGTGGGACCGAGAGCCAGTTTGGTTTGGTTTGTCACTCTATGGTCATTTTGTGCTCACTTTCGGCTCATTAGACCGGGACCTACAGCTTAAAGAGAATTCCGAACTACTCACAAACATCTATGCCACCCCACGATTCGAAACTGAAGCCTGTGGTACCAAAGGCTAGAATGCTAGTCACTCGGACATCAGGATCATACAATTTGTGTTATAGCAAATACTGGCAGTAGCTGCTTTTTTCGTGCAAAATGTTTGCGTTTCTCCTCTGTATATGCAAAAGATGAGATAACACAAAGTACTTTTAAAATAAACCGGGTGACTCAATCCAGATCCTTTGAAAACATTTCTAAAACGATTTTTTTTCATTTCTGACCAAATAATATTTCAAACTATATTATACGTAAAAGATAAATGCAGTCGACTGATTTTCATTCGGTGGATTCTGTTTTAGTTTAGCAAATCGATTTCACAGACTTTACTTTAACTCCAACGGCGAAGAGAACAGAAAAAAATAAGGGGAAAAAAGTGACTAAAATTTTTAAAAAAATCATGACATAAGATTTTACCACAGTTTATGTATATCATTCAGAGTAAATCTAAAAATTGTTGTACATTTTTGTTTTTGATGGTATTTAAACATAGTTATACAAATAACAGATTTCTTTTTCCTGTTATTGCTAGTTTAACAGATTCTGACAATTTTTTATGTTGTATTTTTGAGTTTATACATAGCAAAAACGATGAATGGAACGCTCTAATATTAAAAATTATGAACGTATCTTTAAATTCAAGCACTGATAATGATGGAAAATATTTTTTTAAAGGCCTGTATATTTTATATGCATTTTGTACAGCTCAATAAAAGAAGAAAAGTATTAGAAAATAGAAAAAAATTATGTTCTGTGAACATAAAATACATTTCTAATTTTTACATACCGTGAAAAAGTAGAGAAAAAATAACACCAATCACTGTACATTTGAAAACTTTCTAGCACATCATGCCTAGATGGTAAAAGATTTTGGATAAAGAGTTTCAATTGGTTTTTTCGAATTTTTGAAATTCTTTAGCTTTAAAACCCTCGGAATTGAAAGAAAGAAAAAAGAAATTAAAAAAGAAAAACGTATTAAAACAGAAAACATCTTTCAGTGAAATCAATGAGAGATGTTCAGATAGGTAGTTAAAAATGCTGAAATGTAAGCATACTGCAATGTAAGTAATAATTATTAGAAAATTGATGTAAATAACGAAAAATAGATACAATATTGCTAATAAAATATATACAGATGCAGAAATTATTCAAGGAATAAACTATAAGACCTATTAATAACTGATAAAAGATATTTCAAATGAATTTTTTTTAATATGATGTTTTTTAATTATTCCATTACATTGCTTTCTACATTAAACATTACTCTGCTACTAAATTTCACCAACAGCACTTTGTACAAACATGTTTTCTTATTTTATTAATGTGAGAACAATTATAATAAATGCTGCTTAATATGCTGTGATATAAATATATTATAGCGAATATAAGTTAAGAAAATTAAAAAATTAAATAATTTAGTTAATTGAATTTTTAAATAATTATAACGTAAACGCATACGTATAACTAAGAAGTGAAGGCTATTTTTTTTAACAGAAAACAACTTTTTAAAAAAAATTACAAGTAAAACTAAACAGCTTGATATTATAGAAGTTTTTAAACAATAATAATAAGAAGAAGAACAATTAAAATAATTTTGGAGCAAGATTTATTTATTTACTTATTCAGAGACGTTGAAATTTTAGAGGTTTTCTCACTGAAATTGTTTCAAGTCTCCATAAGAACTTCCACGGCTGTCTCATAGACGGCACCACGTGTTAGCAATTGTTTTCAATTCAATTTTTTTGTACTAGGGGCCTGAATGGCCGAATGGCTAGCGCTCTGGTGCTTGCTACCATAGGTTTCAGGTTCGAGTCCCGATGGTGCCATGAATGTTTGCTGTCTCGGAATCCTCTTTAAACATTAGGTTCCGGTTCAACAGGATCGTAGAGCGTCGAGGGGTACTGTTACTCCGCGTCCTTAGCTTATCTTCAAGCTACACGCACCTCCTGGGCAGTGCTAAGTGAGTAACGTCGGTGCAGTGCTTACTTTAAAGGCTCGTTCCCACAGAGGCGTGAGGCGGTCACGCGTCACGCGGCAGGGAAGAAAATGTTTTCGACTCGTTCACACTGAAACGTCAGAAGTCGCTTCACGCCTAGTGAGGTTCCAGTTACTTTTACTAGATGGCAGATCTATACTATTTGCTCAATCCAAGTCACATGACGCGAAAAACATTTGAGATCTGAAAGTTGCTGAAATCGAAGCGGTAGATTTCAACCGGTGTCAGGCGAATGCGCTGAGCCAGCTGTATTAGAAAAAAAAATAATAATGATTTTGTACTAGGATCATATGTATACAAATTTAAATATATATTTAGTTAAATTTAATTGGATTAAAAAACAGTAAAATAGTTTTAAAATGTGTCTCTTTAAGGACATAATAAATATCAAATTATTAAAAATTTTAATTCAAATATTATGTTATAATAGCATTTATACAACAACCTCACTGCTTGAATTATATGACTATTTTAATATAATAAAATGTAATGTATCGTAAATAATGGCTCTCAAATATTTTAGATAAAAACATAATTAAATGAAGATTAGGATATTTTAATAATATTAATGAAAATCGTTATAATTTTAGTCATTTTAAAATTACATTATTATAATTGAGCTTCAAGTTTCAGTACTTGTGTATCAACCAATGTGAAATAAATAAAACTTCTCTTGTCGCGAGAACCATGTGTGTATTTTCATGATTTCTGTTTTTTTGCATTTGTTTCTTATAGATTCATCTTTCCATTTTATTTTAAAAATAAAATTTTTGATTTCTTTCAAAAGTTTTTTAGATTTTGGTGAAAGACTGAAACAGGTCAGATCAAGGTATAAGTAAGCAGTAGTAATCTAGTTCTAGTTTATTTAAAAGATAAACAATTAAAGTAGTAAAAATATTTTGTTATTGAACAAAATAGATGTGGATGTTCAATATCATATATATTCATAACATTGGAACATCATGAATTCAAAATAAAGTATTAAAAAATGATAAGCCTATTCGGAAAAGCACATTATGCATAAGCAAAGGTCATGAAAACCAATAAATAACTAAAATGAATAAATAAAAAATAATTGACTTATCACTTTTGCGCTTAGTTAGTACAAAATAGAATAAAATAGTAAACATTTAAATAACTTTGTTTGATTCCTCATGTTATATTGCTTATATTTTTTATAATATAAAATAAATAAAAAATATATGCATATTAGATAATCTCAAGTGGGAATATTTTGTGTGGCCCACGGCTTTTCCAACCCTAAGAATCTATGGAATACTTAAACCTTAATATATAAAATAATAATCATAATTAAAGGCTTTGTATGTTCTAAATATAAAGAAATAAAAGTTTTTTTTCCCCCAAAGCATACAGAGATAAAAATATTCTCCGAATTGTATTTCTTTTATTACAAAACAGATGGCGCCACCACTAACATAAAATTCATAAATGCTTTTTCCGGACTAATACAAGCAACATTTAATATCTTATAAGAAATAAAATGAAATTCTAAATAAGACGTAACAATCCCAAAAAGCATTATATCATTTTTGCAATCTTGTATATAAGTTCAAAATAAATGGTATTCTTCATACTTTATTTCATTATGGTTTAGTGTTTGTTTAGTTTCTATAAAAATTAAATAACATTAATAAAAAATAAATAAATGAACTAAAAACATTCCGTACGAAAAAAATATAATTAAAATTTCTAGAACCTAAACATCTGCGTATATTTCATTTAATACTTAAATATGTTTACGAATATTTTAAAATAAAATAGAATTATGTTAAAACTAATTTATATTTATGTAAGATAAAAGAATTTCTTCGAATGAAAAAAAATACCTTTTAGAAAACAAACCTATACTATAAAAAATTTTTCAGTAGCCAGTTTCTGTTCATTAATCCCAAAGAACAAAAATTTATGAACACACACACACACACAAATTTTTTTTAAATCACTCCCTTATCAGTTCGTCTGTTGAGTTTTATCTCGAAATTCAATGTCATAATTTATTACGGACAGTTTCAGATTAAAATTTTCACTGTAGCAATGCTATTTAATATACATAAATGCTACATGGAAAACTTTCACCATAATCTACTTACTTGTTTGAATTGTAAGATTCACTATAACATATTATAAACTTTACCAGATAAGAAAAAAGAAAACATTTCATTCACTTTTTTCTCTCTCTAAACATTAGTGGCCACTTGATTTAATGTCCTTTCTGAAGTACTGAATATGTGATATGTGTGTATGTGTGCTATTCCTCAGTTTGCAGTAGCACGGAAAAGACATGATTAGTCTAATCATGGGTGGAGGGGAAGGGGGGCAGCTTCTGTTGGGATGGAGCACCCGCAGGTAGTAGTCTAACTTGGCTCCAAATAGCTGAAGAAGGAGGACAGTGCCTTACGGGAGAACTTTTAAGGGGAACCACAACACATTTGTATATTATATGCGTATCCTAACCCCGGATAGCTCCCACCAGGTACTAGTAACTAACGATGAAAGGTGCTGGACATTCCAAGCTCCATCGCCTCTCCTCGTTTTTTGAAACAGTGTCCACAACAAAGCTGCCAACGGATTGAACCTCAGCTCTAATGCTCACCAGTGGCACACATTGCCACTGAGCTACGAGTTGGGCATGTAAAGACCTACGAAATAAATGGAACTACATTGATAAGTTAAAAATCATTCAAATCATATATACTACTGTGTCCAAAAAGTAAGACTAATTTTCAATTTAAAATTACCGGGTTTATGGAATTTCAGTTTTTTTTTCTTTTTTAGGTTGTTGGCACTGTCCTTGACTTCTGTGTGAAATTTGGCGTCAAAATATTCATTAGTGTCTGAGTTAAGCTAGGCTTTGTGAGACGCTAAAACTGATTCCGGCGATTTTTGAAATATCTGAATTCATTCAGCAAAGAACTTGCATTCAGTTTTGTTTGCGGAAACGTATAGAATGCTGCCGAAGGCATTCGGTGGGCAATTCTATATAAGGGAACGAAATGTTTAGAAGTGGTATAAACAGTCCAAAGAAGGCAATGAATGCGTTGAAGACGAAGAGCCTTCTGGCCAACCATCCACCTCAACCGACGAAGCTCCCGTCCAAAAAATTAAAGATTTGGTGCTTGCAGTTAGAGACGTTGCTGATGATGGAATTTCAAAAGAATTCATTCCATTTTGGGCCTCAAACGCGTCCAATCTCGATTGGTACCGGAAACACTGAATCCGCCAGCTCATACTACATTGATTCTTCGTGACTTTTCCTCCAAAAATAAAACGTGACTTTTCCGCCTTCTGGTTATTCCCTAAACTCAAAAGACCACTCTGGGGACATCGTTTTGAGTCGATTGAAGAGATTCAACATGAATCGGCACACGCTTTGAAGGCCATCACTGCCGATGACTTTTTAGCATGCATTGGGGATTGGAAAAAAAGTTGGCATAAGTGTGTTGTGTCCGAAGGGGATTACTTTGAAAGCGATGAAATAAATATGGGAAAATAAATAAACAGTTTTTGAAAAAAAACATTGGTCTTAATTTTTGGGCACTGTAGTATATATATTTGTGTGAGTGTATTGATGACAGACTTTTCAAATTTTAGAAATATAAGAAGAAATATAAAATTGCCTGAACAAAGAAGAATCTTCAGAAAACAATCAGTTTGAATAGAAAAAAAACACGAAAATAGAGTTCGCTATTTTTAAATTTACATGTGCTTCATGTTATGTATATATATATATATATATATACAAACTAAACATATACACTATACACATACACATTATATATACACATTATATATATATATATATATATATATATAACATGAAGAGAAAAAAAATTGATAGTATTATATAAAAATGGAGCTTAAGTGTATTTTTACAGAACTGCGTTCACAAATTTATATTTTGCATACCTCTATTACAACCGACCATAATGAATTTGCATTAATGAATTTGCATTCCTCACATTTTTTTATTTGCACCTCAAATTTCCTTATCATTACAGTTTTTAGGCTCATACTTAAAAAATAGTGAAACAAATGTAATAAAGAAAATTACAAATTTTCCCTTTAATTATATTTTAATGGCGCTTAAATAGTATTTGAAACAATTTTGGTTTATTATTTTAGGATTGATTAATATTTAGATAAAAAAGAAAATGTTTTTATGAAACTTTCTGGAATTGAAATATTTTTACCATAATTAAAATATAATTAGTTAAAGAATAGTATTCTAAAGTAAGTTCTAAAATAGTGGAAAAGAATACCAACGTATATTTAGTTTGCTTTTCTAAACTTTTAATTTTATACCTTTAATATAACACGCATATTTAAAATATGCTATTATAAAATTATCATTAAGAAAATTATATAAATACATCATTTATAAAAGCTGTCAAAAAGAAATGCAAAGTGTATCAAATTTAAAAAATCTAAAATTTAAACATAATCTATATAAAATCAACACGAAGCAATATCTCAAAATTCCTGGAAATGTGTGTTAGCAAAAAGTATTTTGTAACTTTAAAAGGAAATTTGATAGGATTAAAAATTTGTTGAATCGTCTCGTTTCAAATTCTTCTCTTGTTATGTTAAAAAGAATTCAATATTTACTCACCAAATTAAATAAGCGCAAATAGGTCTGCGAATTTCATGCATTTAAATTACTAAATTACTTTTAGTATCTTTTTTCAAGCTCATTTAAGAAAATAAGATTTACGTTTATTTAAAATATTATTGACGCAAATAATTAAGTCAAAATGTAATACATTGCTTTTAAATATAATCTTTTAAGTGCCAGAAAGAACTTAAAAAGAAAACTTGTAATTACATGTTTGTTGTATTTTACTTTTTTTTTAAGTATAATGTACACAAATCATTAGTAATTTTAAATGAGCAGTTTATGAAGAAATTTTTCAATTCGAGCATGCATCTTTTTTATACGTCTAATGCTAATTAAGATTAAATAAACGTTAATAGGCTTTAAAAATATCTACATTTATTAAAAGCGTCTAAACACTAGAAGAAAAAACTTATTATATTAGGGATTAAATACGAACAAAATGCTGCTATGCTAGACTGAGTTTTGTTAATTATATCATGAAATATGGATAAAATTGTTATAAAAATTAAAAATTAAATAAAAGTTTTATATAAATTATTTAAATGTCCAACTTTTTAATTTTTTATTTGATATATTTGACCTTTTCTAGTTATAGAATGTAATAATGTAAAATTTTCGATAAAAGGGGCCTGGTGGCCAAATGGCCCAGGCTTTCAGGTTCAAATCCTGGCAGTGGCATGGATGTTTGTGAGGGGTTCGGAATCCACTTTAAATCGCAGGTCCCGGTTAAATAGGATCGTAGAACTTTGCCGGGGTAGTGTTACTCCGCGTCCTGGGTAATGCAAACATGAGTAATATCTGCCTGCTGCATTAGAAAAAAATTTTTTCGATTAACCTTAAATCAATAAAATATTGTAAATTAAATTAGAAATTTGGGGAAAAATTAATTTATAACCTAAAAGTGAAATAATAATTTCAGGATGTTTACAAATAAAATTGTATAAATTTAAATCAAACTCCGAAATTATTTATCGAGAAAAATTTATGTAAAAGCAGTCGCCAAATATTTATATAGACGTGGATACTAGTATGAAAACAAAGTACTATTGCGACTTTTGATTAAATTTCTGGCTGCAAATTTGACATATTAGAGAATTTTTGCATACCGTACGTTAGATACCGTAGGACGTCCGTTAGATTTTTCTGCGGAAAGTGGAAAGTTTCAGGAAACTGCGCATGCGCGCTAGGGAGGAAAAGCTAACGGACGTCCTACGGTAACTAACGTACGGTATGCAAAAACTCTCTAATATTCATTAAAAGGAGTTCTGAAATTGTAACGCACGCACAAGTGTAGGAACGGGTCAGCTTTCAAAATGTTCCACTTCCAAAATGTTGTCAAAAAAGAACCATTCTTCATAATGAATTCATATTTGAACTGAAGATACTCGAAGAAGGGGGAAATGGTATGAGTTAAAAAGAAGTGTCCAAACGAAGTGCACCGATTTTTCCCATCCAATTTGGTATGATCTTGCCGTGGTGGATGGACTTTCCACTCACAGTGTCACAACTGTTGAACGACTTGGAAGTCATATTTCCTTCATGCGCGTTGAACACTACAGTTGGTTTCATGTGCAACTCATGTCAAATACGTTGCCTTTTCGATTCAAAATATCACTTGCAGCCGAATTCACTTTCTTTGTGCCTCTTACAACGCCATCTATTCATACACTTTGCAACTTTCTTTTGATGCCATATCGTTTCCCACTCCTTCAAGTATCTTCAATTCAAATGTGAACTCATTGTGACGGGAGATTCTTTTTTTTTTGACAGTATTTTGAAAGTGAAACTTTAATTATAATCGCCCTGTATTTTGAACTTCTCTTTGTGGTTCAATTTAAGTGTTTGTTTTTTTTTGGAAACAATTTCCCGCGTGAATTGTATGATTACTGTATATTTATTAAATTTAGGCGCATTGAGTGTGTGAACAAATGTGCTTTGTTACATGCTTTGTTCATTTAGAAAATGATCCTTTGTTAAAGATAATCAGCTCCTGGTAACTATTTAGTAACTATTAACGCAACTATGTATACTATTTTGGCAGTGGCATTTTCTACGGTGAACCAACTCATTTGTAATGGAGAGCTTTCATTGCATTAGAAGTAACATTCTTTGAAAACTATTTGCAGATGACAGCAAACTAATGAACTGTTATTGAAATAACTGACTGCTTAATTGCAGAGTACATATATGAATATGAAAAGATTGGCATGAAATTTCGCTGTAAATATGCAATTACGTATATTCTTACTTTTGTTAAATCTGAGTGATTACAATAAGTTATTGTAGACTCACTTCTTTTTAGTAATATTTATTATTGAGAAACAAAATTGTTATGGGGGGGGATTCTACGGTGAAAAGATAAGAGTTTGACATCGGTGGGCCTCCTGTACACCAGCCCACTGATGATTATGAAGGATAGTGCATTCTGAGAGGACTCTTTGGGTTAACTTCTATGCAGTTACGTAGGAAGTAGCCTATAAAATTCCCACCAAATAGCCCGACTATCGATGATCCTTCCCACAAATTTCACAACTGCCATCAAGTTTCATAGTTTCTGAAAGCAGTGACTACACCATTTCTATCAGATGATTCGAACCACAATCCTCGTGCAGATCAGCTGCGCACTTTGCCGTGAGCAAAGCACTGGGTGTGGTTGGATTGAGACTTGAGACACAGGTTAGAGAACTCACAGCTTCATTTACACGCATACAAAACCCACACTCGTACAGTTAAAACACCCAACACTTAACACATTTAAAGAATATAATTAAAGTTTCGTGGAAGGATTCCACTTCTAAGCCAAAAATGAAAATGTAATTCCTCTTGGGATGAGAGATTATCAACTAAATGTTTCTCAGCGGCAGCGTCTGTTGCACCGAACTTCGATGCATGCTGACCATTTCTGCTGAACACCACAGGGGGCGCTCTTGCAGTGGATAGAAGAAAGCACGGTTACAATTATTAATACAAGGGATTTCCAAAATATGACTTTTATATAGAGTTTTAATATAGAGTTTAAAATACAGTTTTGATTAGATTTAAATGCCTTGGATAGACCCAGAAGGTAGATTATATGTTTAATAACATAAAATAACACTAAAATGTTTTTATTTGATAACAAAAAAATGCATATTCATTATTGATCTTTTTATAAATTATGTGTTATCACGGCAGATAAGTCAGGAGATGTTCACCCACTTCCAAGATATTGTACACTTTATACACAAAAAGAAAATTAAACACAAATAAAACACCTTTCAGTTATGTTAAGACCATTGCTGTATGGAAAATAATATATTTTATATAAAAAGAAACCACTTCATAGAATCTTCGTTCAAAAGTTTAAAATCACATTTTTTTTTTTTTTTTTTTTGCCTTTCCTTAGTGAAAAGTTTATTCAAAGCATTAAAAGTTTAAATAATTTTATGGTTAATCTAGATAGTTATTTTTAAAGAATGTAATAAGAAAATGAAATAAGTTGTATAACATATAATTAATAATAAAATGAAAACTTAGAAAAACGTCTTACATTTATGCTTTTAAACACCGCTGTTTGGTTACATAATTCATGTGATTTATCATAAAAAGTACGTTAAAATACTTTTAAAAAAATCAGTTTTTGAAATAGAAAGTTGTCAATGCTTTGTGACATATTTCTGTTTGGTAACACACCTTGTTAAAATTCTAAGCTCTGTTAAGAAATTTATGTAAAACTATAAATATATTAAGAGCCAATTTTTACAGCTATATATTGGAATACTATTCAATGTAGGGCAATTAATAAAACGTATTAGAATTCATATAAAATCGAAAATTTTTTGATGACTTTTAGTGAAAATAATTCATATCAATGTAAAATTGATATTGTACAAGAAGGAACATTTCGTAAAGAAAAACATGTCTGTACATCAAGTGTTTCTGTAAGTCCAGCTTATCGTCTAAGACAGTAATTCTTAAAGTGGACCTTAAGGTAGGGCTGACACGAAAATAATTGTTCTATTTATTTTTTTTATTTTCACTTTCGAAGTAAATTTTTTTAACTTTTACTAATTAATATTGTTAAATCTATATTTTTCGTTGCAGTGTTTTCAGCAGGGTTAGGGAGTCAGCCAAAAAGATTTCCCACTCCTGTCTCTTTGCCGTAATTTCACTTAATACGTTCTTTAAAAAAATAGAAAAGGAGTTGGTTTTATTGAACTCATGAGTATAAACACAATTTGTGCACAAACGAAGCATTTCTTAAAAATTTAAAGGTTATTACTTCGATTAATTCAAATAATATCCTTGCACTCTAAATTTTTTGCAAAAAATATTTGTTTTATAAAAATAACTCTATTAAATTCTCAGGTGTAAGTTGCATAATAGAATACAAGGCATTCAAAAGAAAATTGTACTCTTTAATTACAAAATTGGACTAGCTGACCAAATTTTATATAAATTGCCCAACCACCTTTCCCAATGTCCATTTTTTTTTGCCAAATCTTGATGGGCCAATAAGGATTACATGAAAATAATCTTGTCTGATAAGGTTCAATGGCTATCATTTTGAATTATTTATCGCCCTTTTTTTTTTGTGAGCTTCTTCTTTTCTGCTTCTTTTCCCCTTGACATTCCTGCCTCTAGATTCATCCCCCTTCCAGACAGGATAACTGTGGTTCGAATTCGCTTGTCGAATTCCGCATTTTGCTTCACAAATTCACATGAGAAAGATGTTATTTCCTTTTATTGACATCTCTGCTGTTATTTACATTTTATTCAATAAATTCTTCATCGCAGAAATTGCAGAATTCCTGATTCAATATAACAAGCTCAACAATATAGTAAATCCTCAAAACTGATTAAAATTGTTTTTTAGGAAACATATTTGAATAAACATGATTGAATGATATATATGTTGTTGGAGGAAAGATGTTTGAATTTCGAATATTAATTTTTTTGAATTTTCATTAAAAGGAAAAAGATGAAATGTATTCTGAATAAATATTTCGTTACTAAAGGAATGAAATAAATCAAATATTTTTGAAAACGTACACTTCGAATGTCTAGATGAGTCAATATATATGAAACAAAATCACCAAATATTATAAAACAAATAAAGGAATAATTGGAAAAACTTTGCATATTCATTTATAAAAGGACTCGCATATCTTTTTTTAGTACCATCGTGAGTATTTTTATCTGATTGATTTTTGCAATTTTGCCGCCAGCCATTGTTAGAGTTCTTTCTTCCTCTTTCTGAATATTTGTATTTTCAACAATCATGAAATTCCAGACGAAATTAAACTAAAACGTATACAATGAAGGATAATGTAAACTCATATCAAACAAAACAAAATGAAAATATATAATGCAAGGGGAAAAAAGTGGTTAGAAAAAGCATACTTTATTTTAGAAAAATATTTTATTGTTTTATTATAATCTATACGAAATGTAGCCTTTTCTGAATTTTTCCTATTTGAAATTTGAAATTTCTAATATATAATCCATTATAAAATGTGTGGTTACGATACAAATGTAAGGCTCAATGCAAAATAGAACAAAATGAACAATAAATAGATGAAGACGGTTTGATTAGAAAAAAAATTACTTAAAAAATAGATTTTTTTCTGCAAAAATAAGAATCGAAACATTTCATGAAAAAGATAAAAAAAAATTCATTATTAATCCCTGAAAATACAATATTATTAATTATATAATTGAAGAAATCCAATGCAAAAATTTTGCATCAATAAAGAATCCTACATATGTAACTGCTTTCATGTATCTGACAACACCTGTCTATAGTCAGGTGTTCCTCAGTAGTGGCCAAGAACTCTTCATGTGTGGTTCAGTGCGCACTTTTCCTTTTTTGTTATTGACATTTGATGTCTATTCTTATTCAACTTAAAAAAAAACCAATAAATTATTTTTACATAATCTGGGCCCATTACAATTAACACTATTTATTCCTTTCAGACATAAACATAATCATCATGAGATTAGTAAAAAATCATGGTAACAAAAAAATGAAAAATTTGTGAAGAAATTAAATGAATCCTGCATAATTTTTAAATGTTAAAAAAGTGAAGGAAAATATTCCATTCAAGGATTTCCTTGAAAATAAAATAACGCCTATACAAGTACACATCAAAATGGTTTGTCTAACAAAATTTTTCTATTATTTAATGGGCATGGAAACAAAGATTTCTTCAACTAAATAGTACTTTAATTAGTGTGTGCTGAATTTTAATTCTAGTTACAATCAGTAAAAACATCATTCTAATTATTGACATTGTAAACTTTTTAAAGTAAATAAACATAGTAATTATGTAGATTCTGTAGCAAACTGAATTTACATGGAATTCAATATGGATAACATGCGTAGAGTCAGCCTCTAAATAAAGCTGGAATAATACATGACTTGTATAGAATGACAATTAGCATTTAGAGTTATTCAATAGTAAGGAAGAAGATAATTGAGCTTATTTATTTCGCTTTCTAATGCTGTATATTTAAAATTATTTCATTAAATCCATTTCGTATTTAACGGAGAACATGTTTGGAGGAGTTGGTTTCAATTAGGAATGTATTAAATCGAATCCCGCCGTAGAATAAATTTTCCATTTATATCTTTAAAACTTTCAGGCCCAAATATTAATAGATGTTTTCTGGCTCTATTTAAAATCCTTAGACCAGAAATAAATATACGTTAGAGGGCAATACTCTTAAGCCACCCATTGAACTGAGGGTGGGTGGTTTGAGACAGTTAAGAGTATAGAAGAGATTTCAAAGATTGAGATTGTTAAATGGGTAAAACAGGGGATGGTTTGAACAAAACGCGACAGGTAGAACTGCCATATTAATATTGCAGTAAAGTTAGGATTTTTTTCATATTTCGATAGATGTTGAGAAAAAAAGGCATCTTGTCGCGAGACATTGAATAACCGAAATGTTAGTGAATGAAAGATAGAATAAAAAAAGAGATTTATAACATGCAACCAAATAATTTAACAAGCTGAAGAATAAGAAAAACAGAAAAAACAGCAATAAAAAAGAAAAAAATATTTATCAAATTCAATTCAGTGTTGCTTTTATTTAACAAATGAATTGATATAATACCCCAAACTCCAATTGCATTTATGTAATATATATCTATATATATCATCGCGATTTTGATAAAATTGTGTGTGTGTGTGTTTGAGAGGGTTCGTGGATGGCTTAGATTCCCAATTATAGCCGGTAGGTGGCGCTGAAATCGATAAAATTCTTCTGTACGTGTGTTTGTCACTGAACTCCTCCTACATGACTTGACCGATTTGAAGGAAATTGTTTGCATGTGTTTAATAAGACATGGATAATGTTTTTATTCTATACCCTTTGTTGTGAGTCGCCACCAGAGGGTGCTGCAGTCTATCAGCTTCTATCCAATCAAGGATGAATGAAAATGGATAATAATATGTATTCGAGTATGGATAATAGGTTCGCGCTATCCACTTTAGTGTGACTGTGCTGCAGCATCTCATCTTATGTATCGTTCAAACGATATGCATGAAAATGAGTATGCACCTGCATTGGAACATGGAGAATATATTCACGATATGTCCTTTTCTACGCTGAATTTTTTTGGTAAGACAACATATACACTCAAGAGCCAAAACATTATGACTTCCCCTACATTTTACAATGAACTCGTCTGGATGACGTGGAAGGCACGTGATCAGGTGGAAGTGGTATTTAACTGCTGCTGGACAATCTGAAGAATCATTCTTTCACTTACTTCTGTGTGTGATGGGAAAGTCTGCGGATCTAAGCGACTTTGATAGAGGGCAGATTGTAATGGCTCGAAGGCTCGGAACAAGTATTTCCGAAACTGCGCGACTCGTGGGTTGTTCACGATCTACAGTTGTTAGTACTTATGCAAAGTGGATGAATGACGGTGAAAACAGCAGTAGACGACATGGTGGTGGACGTCCACACGGTATCAAAGAAAAAGGTCGTCGGAGACTGTCTCGCATGGTGAAGCAAAATCGGAGCCAGACAGTGGCTCAGCTGATGGCCCAATAAAATGCAGGGCCAAGTAAAATAGTATCGGAGCACACTGTTCAGTAGACGCTGTTGGATATGGCGCTACGCAGCAAACGTCCCACTCGTGTGCCTTTGCTGACCAAGCGTCATCGCCAACTGCGCCTGCGCTGGGCCCGGGAACATCGTGAGTGGTCCATGGATCAGTGGGAGAGAGTTGCCTGGTCAAATGAATCACGGTTTGTCATTCATCACGCCGATGGCCGTGTCAGGATACGCCGTCTTCCGGGCGAACAGTTGCTCCCTCAATGTACAGAGGTCATACACAGACCGATGGTGGCGGTATTATGCTTTGGGGGACGTTCTCTTTCTCCGTAATATCATTGCGCATTAGTTGCACCCTTACATGGCCTCTGTTTTTCCAGCTGGAAATGAAATGTTCCAACAAGACAACGCTCCTTGTCACAAGGCTAAAATTGTGTTGGAGTGGTTCCAGGAACATGATGCTGAATTCCATTTAATGTAATGGCCGCCTAACTCACCTGATCCCAATCCGATAGAACACATTTGGGATGTTCTGTGACGGCAGCTCAGAGTTCAAAGACCACCAATTCGCAATATCTCGGATTTGCGTGACCGTTGCTTAAACATCTGGTACAATGTGTCTCCGGCCATCTACCAAGGACTTGTGGCATCCATGCCAAGGTGGGTTGAAGCTGTGTTGCGCGCCAAAGGTGGACCAACTCGTTATTGACAGGTGGTCATAATTTTTTGGCTCTTGAGTGTATATCATTGCTATTTTGAACATATACCTCAGAAATTGATCCTGTTGCAATGAACATTGTTTGTTTACTCTGAATTAAGGAAAAAGAGTCTTTCCGATGCTAGAGGAAAACCAAAAATCGAATCAGAACTTAAAGGTATAGATAAATACTTACATTTATCGGTTTCCTTTCAAACTTATGGGGGAATAAATTCTAAATCGGTTCTTTAAGCAGAAGGAATTGTGAGTTACACGCCATATACGAGGAATTTTAGGAAGGGACAATAATCGCTCATTCGCTGGTAATAAATATCTAGAAAGGGGATTGTCTATGAAGGGATAACACATACTCAGTGTTGAAATCATAAAAGTGTTTTTCGATATGTTACAAAAACTGCTTGCTTTACAAAGAATTGAACGAATAAAAATTCTCATTTAAAGAGTATCTATTTACTCAATTTTCCTTTGTAAAAGTAATAATCCATCCATAAATCAATAGCTGAATTAAACAAAGTATTGTTTACATTGTAATTAGTATAAAAAATGAAATTAAGTATTTATATTTTAGAGATGATCATAAATTCATAATACTAATAATTGATTTTGCATTTATAAAGTTTTAGAATGCACTTATATTGCAGCATTTTTTTCTCACGAGAAGGGTTTTGGCGTTTCATTCCCAGGAGAGAGGAATGTATATTATTTTAACAACCCATCACTCAAATTTTGCAATAGACAAGCAGAGTTTTGTATTAAGGAGAACAACCTGCCGCTCAAATCTAATAGCAGATATTCGGCATCATGTATAATGAGATTCGAGAAATTATCGAATGTTTGTGCGACCTTCATAGGTCGAAACAACTACAGATTAAACATGGACTATACCATGAGTTGCTCCATCGTGATGGGTGATAGACCACGAGCTGAGAAATGTCTACTCCAATGAGAAATGAGGGATGTTATAAAATACTGTTCAAAGTTGGATTAAAAGAAGCAGCACTTGAATTCAAAACTAATCGCTGACATATCGCTTACTTCAAAAATATTTGAATATATTTATATTATATTTAAAATTAATAAGAATTATTTTATAATTATAATAATTATTTTATATATTTAAATGTTTGAATATATTTTCAATATATTTAAAATTAGTATAATTGCATTTCGCTTACATTTTAAAGTTAATATTTTGTTAAAATAGTTATCTATAGTTAAACGTATAAATAATTACACATAATACTATAGTTAAACATATAAATAATTACCCATAATACTGTAGTTAAACATAAAAATTCAATGTAAACATATTGACACACTACCACGTGACTATCATTAAAGATGAGATTTCCAACTCAACATTTAAATAAAATTAGCATTAGTGTTACTGTCTAAGAATAAAAACACACCTCCTTTTTTCGAAAACCAAGCGCACTCTGCTGGGGTTACATTTCTTTCTCCTTCCAGCCAGCTCACGCCTACACAAACAGGATGTTTATGTTATTGGAGACTGAGTTCCACTTGGATTTTTTTTTTTTTTTTGACTATGCACGTGGAGCTATTTATCCATGAGGCAACAATTAGCAAATGATAGATTTGAAATATTCAAACAAAAAGCACACAAATAAATACTAACATTAACATTAGCTAGCCTTACTTGCCTCTAGTCCCTCCAACAGGACAACTTAAATTAGCTCTAGGCCCTCTCCCCCTCTTTCATGAATGCCGCGGCCACAGGATCTCAAAAATCCCTGTGATGGATATCACAGTTTCTATGCTCATTCTGAAACATCTCAATCGTTCTTAGCATAATAAAAGTCTGAATACATTACCTTTTCTTTTGTGTTAAAAAAGGAGCTCAGTAAACTACATTTTCAAATCCTTCCATTGAAAACGAGCTATAAAGGTCTAGTGACAAAACCCATCGTGGACCCATATTGGCTTATTGGCTGCAGTTTGCGTACTCCTGCCTAGATGAATGTGAAAACTTATAAAAACAAGACAAGTAGTTAAATCAAACTATATTTTTAAATCATTCTATGGACGATGAGCGATAAACGTCTTGTGATAAAAATATTTTTAGTGTCTGCGTCAGTTAATACAAGGATAAGCGGAAAATTCTTATCTCACTGATTTCCAACCGTCATTCAACGTTGCAAGGAAGTCATTTAAATATCGATTCCCTTCTTAACTCAATCAGAAACTCATTACTCCATTCCAATTTTCAAATCGGAAAATATTCATTGTCCCGGATTCCATATTCTGCTGCCTTAATGAATCCGGAACTGAAGACTATCGTCCCATATGCAATCTTCTCCCCTACAATCTTCATTCATCCACACTATCAAAAGAATCCAAAATTTTGTGGATGGATTGGAATTTATTAAGCGGTCCATTAATTAATGAAGCGCCTCGAAAATGAAGTCTCGAGACTCTTTGTTATCGTTGGGGAAGTGAGCTCTTTTGCCAGAGTCTGTTCTCTTAGACCGGATCACCCTTTGGAAGGGAACAGTTCAATGAAGAGCAATTAAGCTCCGGGCGGGAACTTCTTGGAGGACTCTTTTAATTCCGAAATGCAACTGAGAAGATGATTCTGTGATTTACTGAAAAACCACTTGATTTCGATTCAGTAACTAACTGTGCATGAAAGAGGTTCCATTAAAGATTTACCTCGAAGTAGATTCTTTTATTAGAATTATTTTTAGTTATTAGACAGTTTTTAATACTACTTCTTAATTTTTACAAACACGGTATTTATTTTTACGGTTTACTAGTTCTTAATTTATAATCGGTAAAATACGAGATTTATTTTTATGGTTTACTAGTTCTTAATATATAATCGGTAAAATACGAGATTTATTTTTACGGTTTAGTAGCCCTTAATTTATAATCGGTAAAATACCGTATTTTTTACGGTTTGCTAATTCTTAATTTATATTCTGTAAAATACGAGATTTATTTTTACAGTTTAGTAGCCCTTAATTTATAATCGGTAAAATACAGTATTTTTTTTTTTTTGGTGAATCATAGCTTTTGGTGTCGTCTGGGCTGACTCATATTGCATGGCACACGATCTTTACCAATTAGCGTTGTTATAAGCTATCCACTTTTCGTCGCTAATGATCAGTCGTTTCAGAAATGGATCAATTTCGTCGCGTTTCATAAGCGAATCGCAGATGCTAGATCGCGTCAATTGAATTTCCTTAATCTGATGAGGGATCCATAAATCGAGTCTCTTGACATTGCCAAGCTGTTTAAATTTTTTTTGAATGCCTGCATGCGATACGTTGAGCTTCTCTGCAAACTAAACAACTAATTGATACAATTATTTTACTGAATTAAAGGCGGAAGTCCCAACAACAGGAAAACAATATAGGTTAAGTGCTTTGAACACGTTCACAAAACAAAAGAATGTATCAAGACCATCTATTGATAAAATACGCGATCACTTAGTTGCCGACCCAATAGATAGTTTAAAGTTATCTCAAGCTCGAGCTAATATCGATTGGTGTTGCGTGCGCTAATGGATTGGATGAAATATATCTGGTGTGAAATGCTATCGTGGAATAAGAAATGCATTTTTCTTCTTTATTTAATAGCACCTTACTTGGAATTGTGGTTTCCTTTAGTGATTAAGCCGTAATGCAAAGAATTTTGGCATCAAAGAAGCCGTCCAGTGCAAAGAGTTTTGGCAAGTTAAATGAATCTGTTTATTTCTTAATCCACCTTTTCTTTCTCGAACAACTCCCACGCAATCCATCCTGATCGGCATCTGTTATTTTCGAACACAGTTTCTCCATTTCCAATAAAATAGGTTTTTAATTATCTCAAGAGAATATTCGAGAATGTTTCTAATTGCTTCGTAACGATCGCTTTTTCCTCCATCTTGGAAATTCGTCTCGATTTGAATATATTTTTAAAACGGAAAATCTTTCAGGCAGTTTAATTTATAATTAGGAATTGAAGTTTTTGGAAAATTACTTTTTTTCAAAAGTTATTGATAAAGAAAAATGAATGCACGTTCTTAATTATTTAAAAGTAATCTAAATATAACTAAATATTTTATATTTTAACAAAATGTTTTATTCCAGATTTAAATTTGCCTGATTTGAATATGTGGTCAGTCTATTCCAGATGTTATTTTATCGAATTTTCACACTAAGGACAAAAAGGTATATTTTTGATGGTGGAATGCTATGAAAAATTCCACATGTAAATTGTTTTATTAGTAGAGACATTATAAAATTAAAAATGGTTTATAACAGTTTCAAAACTGTTATCAAACATTGTGTACTGTATTATTAGCAGAATAGTTGACCTTAAATAATCAAGAAAATAATTAATTATAAATTTAAACAAATCTGTTGCATGTATATATATATATATATATATATATATATATCTAATATATAAAATTCTCGTGTCACAGTGTTTGTTGCCAAACTCCTCCGAAACGGCTCGACCGATTCTTATGAAAATTTTTGTGCATATTTGATAGGTCTACGAATCGATCGTAATCTATTTTTTAAACCCCTAAGTGATAAGGGGGGTGCACCCCTAAATATTTTTTAGAATTTCTTTGGCAGACCAATGTAGTGGCAACAATGTAGCGTTTTTTTTTTCGAACAATATAATGACTATTTTTAGATGGCGCCGTGTCTCGATGCCTGTACTACATAAAACTTTAAATGTTGTGAAAATTATAATGTATGAAATTTATATTATTTCTATGCGAAATAAATCAAATGTATGCAAGTATTACCTGATTTGATTATCAATATTTTTTTTTATTTTCTAAGTTTCAATTTGAATTGGAATAAAATATATGGAATGAAAAGTTGTGAATCAAAACATTGAACTTTTCTATGCTTAAAGTTTGTCAACATGTGTTTTATTTGATTAAGAATTCTAAAAAGAAATGTGATCTGCAAGATAATATAATATATTGATAATATTAATCTGATGAATTTTAAGCATTTTTTGAAAAGTGTCAAAATGAAGTAAATGGTACTTTTAAATTGGAAGTTATTTAAAGAAAGCAAAACAAATAAATAAGTTTTTATATTAATAAAGGAGAATTTAAAGCTCAATAACATTTTTATGTCTGTACATTTGTTTTTATTTACATTTAGAAGTTGGTTTTAATTATTTCTTATTTGAATTTTTATGCATTTTGTGTTCCTTTAAAACATCGTAATACCCATATATTTTTATTTAAATGCTTTGAAACTTCATGTAAAAGTTTTCTTTAAATGTATGAAAGGAATAGAACATGGAAATTAACCTAAATTCATAAATTATTTTTATTTCAGTTTTTAAACTAAGAATTTTTGTAAATATGTAAAAAAAATTTTGTATCGACAAACTTTAAGCATACAAAAATGTATAAATAATTAAGATATAAATTTGAAAACAGTATATTACCTACATAAGGATATTCCCAGCATAAAAATATTTGCAAAGGAAAAACCTATTCATGCTTTATTTATTTTTGAATTATCAAGTTTTGCAACAATATCACATTTTTGCAATGTTTATCCATATTTTAAAGAATAAATTGTATAAAAAATAGTTAAAGTTGATATTTTTATGTGAAATTCAAAGGTTTTGAATGGAATGTATTTAATCAAAACACTTGAAAAAGGACTAAATATTTTAAATCCAGGTCATTTATTATTAAAAAGCCTTTGCAAGTAGGAGGAAGTTGTAAAAAAAAATTTTTGTCGAGCAATTTTTAACTTTTTCAAAACAAAGCTCAGAAAATATTTAGAGCTTTAAGGAAAAATAAAACTATATTTTTTAATAAATAAGACTATGAACTTGATAATTCAATGTCATTTTAATATATTTACAACATTTTTAAAAGTAATATCTCCAATTAAAAGTTGTTTTTAGCTTTTTCTCAGAATGAATTTTTATGCTTTTTGTTTTCATGTGAAGCACCATAACACAAGTAATTTTGATCCAAATGTTACAAAACTTTGTGTTTATGTTTTTCGTAAATGTTTACAGGTAATAAAACTCTGAAATGATTATAGCTACATAAATATTTTTTATTTTAATTGTTAAGCTTCGAATTACATGCAAATTTTGAAAGAATTTTGTGTCGACAGCATTTAAACTAGCACAAAATGATAAAGATATAAATTTACCAGAGATCCATTCCCTGTAATATGTTAGTACAAACAAATACAAACTTAGAAATTTAAAAAATATTGATTTGATTTTGAGTTATCATGTTTTGTAACAGTATCAAGTTTTGGCCATTTTTACTCTTATTTTAGCTTATAAAAATAAAAAAATAATAATAATAATGAAATTTTTTTATGTGAAATCATTAGTTTTTAGATACATTCAATCCAAAAATGTGTACAAAGATAAAAAATTTCAAAAAAATTCATTCGAACGTGTTCGTGTACCTTAAACAATCGTTTACATTTTATTGTGAATTTTTTTTTAAAGTCATTTATTATTATATCTCGATTTTATTTTAATTGTATTGTATTTTTTCAATTATCATTTTTAGTAAAATGCCACCAAAAAAATCTAACCTCAACAATACCCGTAGGCGTGAGGTACGACGTAGACGTGCTGAGAGGGCCCTCATGTCAACAAATCAAACCACGACAGCAAACGATAACAATACCAATTATAGTATCTAATAATTTAACGAAATACAAGAAAGCCACAGCAACGCGTGGCCGGGTCTTCTAGTATATATATATATATATATATATATATATTTATATAAATGTATATATATACACTGGTGTCCAAAAGTTAAGCATAAATCGTAAAATGCGAGAAACATTGGGTTTATGCAAAACTTTTCAGTCGCCTACGTCCTGCTCGAAACACCTGCGCATGTCGGAACGCAGAGAAACCGATTCACGCAGCATAGGCAGTTCAGAGAAGTTTCGTGCAACTTCAATGCGAAGGAACGTTTTTAACCATCAAACATGGTGAATGATGGCACAAAGACGCCAAGTGGACATGTTCGCGAAAGGAAGAATCGTTGGAATGCTGTAATCCGGACGATCACAAGCCGAAGTGTCTCGAATTTTGAATGTGGACCAGTCTGTGATCTCAAGACTGTGGCAGAGGTTTCAAAGGATGGTAGATGACTTCCTTGAAACGGAAAACATCCAGCACATGTCGTGGCCTGCGAACTCCCCTGATTTAAATCCCATCGAGCATGTATGGGATATGCTCGGGAGACAAATTGCAGCCCTTTCGCACCCACCAAGCTCCGTTACAGAGCTGAAGAGAGCTCTCCGAAAAGCTTGGAACCGTTTGAGCCCACAACTCATTCAACATCTCCTAGCAAGTATGATAAATCGCTGTGCAGCATGCCTGGCTGTCAGAGGTGATCACACGCCTTATTAAACTGCAGCATCAGTATTTTATTCAATGTTTTCTTTCATTTTTTCTTTAAAGTGTGAACCCTTGCTATGCTCAGTTTTCTTTCAAACTGCTACTTTGGATAATAAAATTAATTATTATCGTTCTTTTGATTTGCTTTCTTATTTTATAACCATTTTACACTGGCCTGTCGCGTTTCCCGCCATTCTGATTTACAGTTCCTTCTTTATTCACATAATTATTAATTATGCTTAACTTTTGGACACCAGTATATATATATATATATATATATATATATATATATAAAATCCCTAGGGGCTAATTTTGCCAAAAGAAAGTACTGTGGATCGGTTTTTAAATATTTTTTTAATTCATTTATAGAGTAAAAAAAATTAATTGATATCTAGATTTTGTTACTACAGCGATTGAATTGTTTAAAAAATGATATCATGCGTCCTTTTATATGCTTAATCAGTCTAAAATTTCTTTGCTTGATGCCGAGAGGCTTTTGAAACTTAATTTGATTATTATCCATTTAATGAAGCCGATTGATTATTATCAATTTGGATGATAACTATAATAAACTGTCTTAATACCAGGAGTGCTCTTTTTTATTTCATATTATAAATAATTTATTTTTTATTTTTAACTGTTATTATTTCGTGTGCATGGGACTTCAATAATTTTATTATCTATATTTTGTGGGTATGTAGACGTCTCTTATCTCCAAGTTTCTGCAGTTTAAATGAATATGGTGGGTAGTATATAATGTTGTGGTATTTAATGGATGCGGGATTTTCATGCTTTATTGGTAAACTCAACACACATGCACTAATTTAATGAACTTTTGATGTGATTAGTTTGGTGCGATAATCGGGGATAATCTTCTGGCAAGGGATGTTTTAGATCAAAGGTTTAGTAGTTGGTATTAATTGAGATGAATTATGGAGAATTGGAATATCGGTGAATGATAGCAATTTAATTAGTTTAAGTGTAATCCCACAACACCCTATTGCTAACAGATGAATCCAAATACGGTATCCCATAGTTGCTTAACTTTCCTGTAGTGGTTCTGATGATTGATGAAGAGAAAATGTAAAATATATCCATATATAAAAACAAATCCCATTGCGCAAGCATGATATACATATATCCATTAAGCCAATATTGAATTAAAAAGGATGATTACTGTTCTGAAATATAGCTGTGTGATTGCAAATTAAGTCATTCAAAGCGAAAGTACAAAAAAATATAACATTTAAAGTAAACAATTATCTCTTTATGTATATATTTGAAACCTTTTTGTTCAATTCATGAATGAACACTTTATTTAATATAATGGATTACCAGTTTATTTAATAAGGGGATGAGTAGTTTATTTAATGGATGGATAGTTTATTTAATAAAATATTTATAATTATTAACGCAAGGATGTGCTCACTACTAACTAAGTTCTAGTTACACTGGGTGACGAGTTGATTATTGTTCCCCTATTAACTTCACGTGTATTTAATGATTGATAAATGTCATAAAATGAGCAAAATGAAAATCTAAATTTTCTTCAAATTGCGTCAGAAAATAAATAAAAAAAAATGTAATCTTAGACCCAATAAGATTTTGCGGCTCAAATTTTCTTGTCAGGTTTTAAATCTAATTCTCATAACGACGTTTAACAGAAGATGAATAATGCAAAATATATGCTCGTGATGTTTGTAATCGATAAAAGTAACGCAAATCTCCCCTAGTGGAAAACTCTTTCAAGCATCAAAAATTCTGCCCCAAACAGAAAACATTTCCTTTTTTTAATTTGCAATCCTAAAGATTCTTTGAAATAAAGTTTTGAAATGACAAAAGGATTTTTTTTTTTAAATTTTATTTTGAAGTATCTGATTGAACTATAATGTGAATTAATTGTGTTGAAAGTTTAAAAGTTAGTCTTTGATTTTTGAGCTTTAAAATGGTAATCCTTAAACTTTGAAAAATGTAAAGAAGGAGGAAATGTAAAGAAGTTTGGAGGAAATGTAAAGAATTTTTTTTTAAATGTGTGAAAAACATTATAATTATATTTCCGAATATAAACAGATCAGTATCTATCCGAATGTGCAAAAAATTTACCCAAAGTTCAAAATCCGAAATGTCGTCGATATACGCCGAAATGGAGATATACAGAATATATTATATTATTTTTACATAACGGCTATATTCCTCACTCCTAACAAGTAAACAAAAAGATTAAAGAATTATTTTCCTTTTGTATTGCAATTTTTATGAAACAATTATTTACGGAATTATAATACCATTTCTAGTGTACGTTTTGCTAATTTTCCTTTAACACATTTTGCTAACATCAAAATTTTTTATTTTGGCCATGATGCAGCAAACCATCAGAACTGACAATTTCAAAAATAAAACAGTTCATTTTAATAAAATGAATAATTCATTTGAGTCAAAATTAATTTTTTAACAACTTAAGAAATACAAAATAAAAAAAAAACATGTTATTTTTAGCGAAACTTTGCAATGTATCGATTGCTGCCGGCTACTCACAGGGTTATTCAAACCTATGTTTCAGAAATTTACGTGAAAGAGAAGAATCGTTTTATATTTATCTTTTTTTTTTCGAAAATGTTGAATATATTTAAAAAAATAAAATCTGTTAGAAAAAGCACTTATTAAAAGAATATTCGAATATAATGCGTTTATTAAATAAAAAGTAATGAGTTTTATAACACATTTTTTTTTCGAAATAAAGCATTTTAATCAAGAATTACAACTATACGAGACAAAATTCCAAAGTAAATAATCAATGTTTTGCCGATTACTTAGGATTTCACTTAAATATTAATATATTTCTTCAGTTAACGTAGCTTGCATTACACGAAAAATGTGTTATCTCAATTCAGCTAATTGATATTTAGTAGTTTTCTTTCAAGTGCATAAAGAAATCAACATAAGAAACATAAAAAAACAGAGTTTCAAAAAGAAAACTAATTTTGCAGTAAAGTGATGTATAATTTATTATATTCGAAAGTGCAAGGAAATAAATTTTCATTAAAAGGTATTCGGAAAAATGGATCAAAAACGTTTTCATAGTTGCTATAAATAAAAAAAAAATTTTTTTTTCATCTTTTCGGTGCAACAATTAATCTAATTTTTTTCAAAAAAAGTAACTGAACTATATTTATCTCGATAAATTTGAATTTTTCTCATACTTCGAATTCTTTAATGTAAAAATATTGATATAAGATTTATAAATGCAGTCTTTATTTCATTTTCATATTTTATATTTAAATTTTAAACAAGTAAAATATTAAAAACAAAAGTGACATAAGAAAAGGAAAACACAAAACAAAACGAACAGCTGATTTTATCTGTCTCAGTTTATTTTACAGTGCAAGATGCATGAATGCATATTTTTAAGTAATTTTTAATCTTAAAACAATTTTAATTCTTTTAATTAAGTTTTGTTTTTATAATCTTAAAACAGTTTTCTGAATCCAATAATCCTCTCCACCAAGCACAAATAGGCAAATTATTCATAGAATTGAAAATGAAATTTTACAAATGATTACCAATTCTCCGTGTATTTAAGAAATGAATACATCAGACATTCAATGGATCTGCCTAGTATCTGGCAATTTATTTTTTAAATCTGCCAAATTCCACAGAACATCTACAATTCTATTCCTCCACCGATGTCTTCCTGCGGCCTGGTGGCCAATTAGCTAGCACTCTGGCCGTTTGTATCCCAGGCTTCAGGCTCGAATCCTGGCGTTTGCTTGGCTCTGTTTGTTTATGGTTCGGAATCCACCTTAAACTGTAGGTCCCAGTCTAATGAGCCTAAAATGTGCACAAAATTGACACTAGAGTGACAAACTTAATTAACTCTGTCCTCTGTGCTCGTAGGGTGAAACCGTGAACTTAACAACATGCACTGCACTTGATTTTATGACTTTTAATTCTGACAACTTTACCAAGACTGGATTTTATTGGCCTGCTAGAGTTCTTATATGCAGATATCACTACAGTTTGATATAGGAAAAAAAAAGAAAGGTTTTTCTTATTTACACAATCAATGTATTACTAATATAAAAAAAATTCCAGCAATTGTAATAAACCAATATACATGCAATTTCTACAAAAGACTTTGTCAGCATTTATATTTGAAGTAATTTTGCATTATTTCCAGTTGTTGTCAGGAAATCAATACTGTTTAGTTTAATAATGATAAAAAATGAGCGAAACACATAGCGAACACAAGATTAACGGAAAATGAACGGATAAATAGCAATTTTACCCAGAATGTATCAATGCGGTTTCATTTGCATAATGGAGGCTGTTCTACCCTCGGGCATTTCTGTGAGAAATCCAGCTATAAAAATATTGATAAAATCAGTTGATAATTAATTTTGGATCTAAAAGCTTCATCGAAAGCTTATATTGTCATATGCACGTGAATGATACTTTGTGTTTGTTACGTAGAAATTAGTTCTAGGGGTTTGTTTTAGGTATGGATCTGAGAAGAAAACATTGTTGAATCACTCTGTGTATCTTTTTGAGTGTTGTTTTAATGCTAAATCAATATCCCCTGCCTCAATCGTAACGTTGAAGCAAGAACGAAAACAAATGGGTTCTATTTATAAAGGAGTATTCAAATAATGTTATTTCAATGCTGAATAAGTTTGAAAGCTCAATTTATTATTTGAAAACTAATAAAAATATTTAGTTTAGTGTAAAATTTAAAATATCCAGCTTGAAGTTCAGATTACATAACTTTTAAATTCAATTTGCATTGTATTGGTTGCATATAAAAATTGCTGAAATTTTTCCAGTATTGGTTTCATAAATTTTAAGAAGAAATTTCTTAAATTCTAAACATGTATGCTCGAAAAACTATATTTTTGTTAACTTACCATAAAAGAAAAGATTTATTTACGTTATTTAAAAAAAATTCTAAATGATTTAAGTTCAATTTTCTTTTGTGCTTACAGCTGATAAGTCCATAACACCATGAAGTTGCAATTACGCTTTGAATTGGTATTCATTCTTTAAAACTGTCAATTGCTTCATGTGTTTCATGAAAAGAACAATTTCCAGACTAGTGTGATTCATGAAAAGAACAATTTCCAGACTACAGAACAGTCTCCAGTGTGATTCATGAAAAGAACAATTTCCAGACTACAGAACAGTCTCCAGTGTGATTCATGAAAAGAACAATTCCCAGACTACAGAACAGTCTCCAGTGTGATTCATGAAAATAAACATTTGAAAAAAAAAATAATAACCCAGCGGAACTTATATTTAGTGACTTCTGCCCTCTTTTCGAGTAATCTGTTCAGCTATTTGAGTTGCCTACTCAAAGGTCTTATTTTATCTTTTTCTGCCAAAAAGTTAAAATTAAGCGTGGAAATGATATCCATTCATTAAAATTTCAATAGTCGGTGTGTCTGCTTCATGAAAAGAAACTTGAAATAGGTTATGTTATTTTTCCAGAAATAATAACCTATGCTCATTCATATACCCGTAATTTATGGTCTTTTTAAAAAATTTTACCAATTTTTCGATTTATCTGTTCCACTTTTTAAGTTAGCTCGATTTCCAAAAAGCATTGTTTTGTTTATTCATCACAAGAACTTATGATTACTAATTAAGACAGTGACCAATGATTAAAGTTGGTGGCAGTCAATGTGCTTCATGAAAAGAAACATTTAAAGGAAATAATAACTAATTACTGAGATTGATATTTTATATATTGTAAATATTAAGAAAAGATTGTTTAAAGCAGAAGATAAGTAATCTTATTTAACAAATTAAATGAACTGTTTTACTATGTATAATTAAAGTTTCCTTTTGCTTAAAAGTACATCAATTTTAATAAATATTCGAATGAAAAAACATTTAAAAAAATTTGGCTTGTAAACGGTATAATTTTTAGGTTAGGTTATAATTTTTCGTAATATTTTTTTACATAAAATACAGACGACAAATGTGCACTAGTATCTGAGTGTACACACATAATCAAAATGAAAAAAGAAGTACAGATAATCATATGCATAACTAAGCATAGATCCTTATCTATGCATACCTCAGCATATATCTTTATCTATATGAGTACATCACTATAGACACAAAAATTTATTTAGGCGTACTTATATCTTTTTATTAGCATATGTATATAGAAGTATTAACAAATAAATTAAAATCTAATTGTAGATGGTTGAATTTGAAATACTAGTGAATTTGGATTACAAAAAGGTGAATTTGAATTTCCAAATCTAATACACACACATACATAAATATCTATATAATAAAATGTATATATGGAAGATTCAAGTACAGGCCAGTCGAATATTAAAATATGCAAACACAAAGGACAATACAAAACCCTTCTGTGTATGATTTCCTCCTTCGCCTTCATTCCGTAGCAAAATCAATTGCAATCCACTCATAGAATGGAATATTCCCGGTCCAGTCCATTAATAACGGCTAATTTTGTGTCCGTGCGTCTTTGACTTGCTTTGATGTCCACCGCGCTCTGTGATTTTCCGGCAGAAATTCAATGGCCGGCCTGTTGTGTGTGCTGTGACGCGTGTTCCAAAGGCCGGGGAAGCTCATTGATTATTGTGACATTCGTCATTCAGTCCGTTTGGAAATTAATAACATGTCAGAGATTTGAAATGATGGTTTGGAGATAATGCATGGCTGGTCTATTGGACTCGCGAAATACTCGCGCGTTTTTCAATTGAATGGCCCTCTGTGAATGTAAGGTAACCAAACACGTTTAAATCACGATTTTTGTGAATAAAATCAAATTTTCTTTTAAATATCAGACATTTAACTTTCGAAAAGAGTTTGTTTCTGGAGTCATTAGAAGTAGAGATACAGCCGTTGAATGACCTGATATTAAGATACTGAACTGATTCATTCAAAACTTTCAATTGAATTTCTGTAAATTGTCTTTTATAATAATCTTCTTATATCAGCACTCACAAATGTTCTAATCATTTTCAGAATCTCATGAAATTTGAACTCTACGTTTGTAATGACGTTATGTATGCATTAACTAAAAATGTTTTTAATATATTCATTTAGAGGCGAGTTATTGACCTTTTTGTTACATTTTATTTATTGGTATGTTTTTCTTCAATGACTCGATGGGCTGTCACTCAACTATACTTTGGAATAGCATCGTACTTTTACTTCAATGTATAGTGGTTATATGTGTATGTGTATGCAAGTCAATGTGATGTGTTTTACATATTCTTTTAATTAGAAATATTTGTGAAAGTAAAAAAAACACGTTTTTGTCATCTTTTATAAAATTTTAGTAAAAAATATTCATGCATATATTTTAATGTTCATGTTTTATAACCTAATTTAATACTATAAAAATTTTTAAAATATATAAATATAAATTTAAAAAAAGACTCGTATTTGTTTGTGTCTTTATTTTTTTTTTAATTATTCAATGGGCAATAGACCTCATTCCTTTTAGCAAACAGCGACAGGAGTTAAATGTATGTGCTCTCTAAATGTACAGCGAAGAGAAATGAACTTTTATGAACAGAAATGTTCCTTAGACATTGTTTGAGAAAACTGAAACACTTTCTCTGTTTGCATTCTGGCAATTCAAAGTGCGATACTGAGCACGTAAAGCAAAGTGACTTCGCAATGCATAATTCATGAACATTTAAAAAGACGTTTATTCAAGTGACAAATAAATGGCAATTTTAAACAAAGTTTTTGAAATGGAAGTTTCTCCTGGAGTATGAAGAGATGAATCTGTTCTATGAAATATTAAGTTAATGTAAACTCTTCCTTATGTTATTCCCACGCATATTTTGTGAACACGTACCAGAAAAATAACATGACAGCGCGTGATCAAAAATGGCTGAAAGAGACGAAGAAAATGTAAGAGTGACTACATTGTCTGTGCCATACCATTTGCACCTTTCTCATATTAAATCTGAAGCGGTCTAACTATTTAAAGCTAACTAGCTATCGAAAACTAACTTTAATCTATTTCCACTCCCTTTGCGGAGAAGCAAGCTCGCAATAGGAAACAAACTTATTATTTACACATCTATTATTAGACCTATTCTACTCTACGCTGTCCCAATTTTGGTTAATGCTGCCATGACCTACGTGAAGAGACCGCATGTTTTCCAAAAATCTTAATGCAAGTTACAAACTTTCCCCCTCCCCATTATTATAATAGAATTAGAATTCACTTTGAACTTAACCTAGATCCCACTCTTAACTATGCTTTTTAAATAAAATTCCACTTACAAATAACCCGCTACTATTAAATTTGCCGGACTGCCCTCCTAACGCAAATAATAAAAAACGACCCCGCGTTATTTTTGAGGAGAATTTCAACAGTTACCCAGTTCCGAAACGGCTGCACTTTGATCCAGAATTAAAACCAAATAACTTTCACCTACAATATCACAGTAGTATAGTATATAAACAGTTACTTTCGCTTCCTCCAATAGGAAGCGAGCGTCAATTGTTACTCCGCCTCACTATGCATATACACGTGAGTTCTGAACTTTTAATTTTAATCTTAGTTTTTAATATTTTAATTTGGTAAATTTTGTTACTATGTATTTAATTTATTTTTAAAACAGGAGGCACAGGGACTATTTTCCCTGGTACTCCAATAATCTATACAACTTCGCACTTTTTGATATGGTCCGTCATAGGTTTTTTTCTTGGCAATCTATGTCCTTCCTCTTCTCAAGAAAGGTATAGTCCACCCCTATTAGATGAATTTTTCGGTGACTGCTCTTACGCCAGCTTAATTTTATTTTGTTGGTGCGAAAACTTATTTGAACTTTTTATTTTCCTTTTTTAACTCAGAGAACGAAGTATCTTCTTCTATTCTTTGCATAGGTTTCTTGACTCTTATTTAGATTCTCCACATGGATCCATCACCATCTATCTTTTGCGAATCTCGTCTTTTCTTGAATCTCTCTTCTCCTTCTTCTCTCTCAGAAAAAAAGGGAAAAAATACGATGTTTATGGGTAAGGGAAGTCCTATTATTACGTTCCAAAACATCCGATTCTGTTCGGAACGTGTGGATTGCCAGAAAATAAATCCTTGTTAAAAACATAATGTTGTTAAAGTCGTGATCTAGACCTTGTATATATATCCTTGCTAAAGTCAAGATATAGAGACTGTATATATCTCTGTCCTTGTATCCTTGTTAAAGACGAGATATACTGGTGTATATATCTTTGTCCTTATATTCTTCTTAAATTCCTGATATAGAGTTTGTATATATTTCCTTGTCAAAGTCTTGATATAGAGCCTCAGAGTGCTTTTATACACCATACATACTCGGTTTTAGACATTCTCAGAAATGCAGCATGCATTTATGTTTCATGTTAGTTTTTTTCTCCAAACCGTTGTTAAACGGCTATGTGATCAAGGTAGCTAGCAGGAGGACAAGAAATCGCCTCCTTGCTGGTAGTCTCTGCAGTCACAAATTTCAGAAACGACCACTTGTCACTCGGGTTGTTCAGTAGTGGTAGCTCGAATCAAATTCATCACTTTTTTACTGCGTGTTCTTATTGGCATATTTTTTTAAGAAACCAAATGTACGTATTAGCTATCGTATTAATTTATCTTTAGTAGGTAAACTATATTCTATTGCAGTACATAAGAGTTATATGCCATTGTAAATTGCTATTCATTTCATTTGTGACAAAAAAGTTCTTCAGGATTTGATTCTTACATCACAAAATCTTTACTGATCTCTGTCCAATAGCAGCTCACCAGAAGAAGATTCGAAAGTCTTTAATAATGAATATAATCTTTTGACTGAAAAATGAATTGTAATCTGTTTTGGAAGTTCCTCTCAAGTTACCGGGAAAGATCATCATCCGTCGTGGTTAACAGATTGCTCGAAAAATTTCACCATTTGACAAAAGGAACTTTCACCTTTTTTTGCCACTATTTTAAAATTTAATTTAAAATCCATTTTAACCTGTATATAATTCCCTGTTTTGAAGCTGGCCCCGCCAATGGCACCTATAACGTCTTTAAGGAGAGTGCTACTTTCAGGTTCAGGGGAACACTTTAATTTTTATTTACAAGCATTATATACATATGTACAGATCTCTATTTACAAAAATTGAAAATTAAAGATAATTTGATTCACAAGTGCAGTTCTCTCCAAGGACGGAGATTTGCAGAGTTCTCGAGTCTAAGACGAATCTAATGCATTGTTCTGCGGCAGACTAAACACACTGCGTGATACACGAAACCACAAGGGCTCACATTGTAAATTGAGGCGGAAAATATGTCCAATTTAGTCGTTTCAGAGAAATAAAAATTAAACAACATTTCTGGTCGACTCGTCGCAGAACTATTTCTCTTCTACACCAAAAATCTCCTTTTAAGACGTCGGCCTGAGTCATTGGCGCTCTGGCCTTTAGTATCACAGGCATCAGGTTCTAATCCTGGCGGTGGTATGGATGTTTGTTAGTGATTAGGAAGCCACTTTAAGCAGTAGGCCCCTGTCTAATTAGTCTAAAGTGTGCAAAAACTGGCTGTAGAGCGACAGACCAAACCTTTTAAGACAATCCGTCAAGAGGGGGGATCAACTTTC
Organism: Caerostris darwini; assembly: GCA_021605075.1. NCBI lineage: Eukaryota > Metazoa > Arthropoda > Arachnida > Araneae > Araneidae > Caerostris > Caerostris darwini. The sequence continues at coordinate 2,208 of BPLQ01013382.1, read as the reverse complement.
CTCACTTCTCATTGAAGTAGATTTTTCTCAGCTGGCGGTCTATCACCCATAACGAGGGAACAACTCATGGAATATTATATTCAACAACATTCATTACTGCAACAAGGCTACCCGCCGATTCGAATCTCAGACCCTCCTGCAATGTCAAATACATTATTGCATTATCCATCTATACTTCTATTGTAGTAGATAAGTACGGGAGGCAACACGTCGGGCACCAGCTTATAGTAGATGTCGGGTTGTTTATTTGTACAGTTGGATCTGGGTGTGGTCAAGTCGCAAGAACACACATTTAAAAAAAGCATCACATACAAGCGCACAAGCACGAGCACGACACTCTACAAAGATTAATATACAACAGATATTTAAAGACATATCCTTATATATAAGTGGAAGGACTCCACTTCTAATTCTGGGGATGAGAGCTCGTAACTAACGGCAGCGCCCATTTTGTCGTACGTCCTCTCTATCAAGAGTCTCGAAGCCTACTGGTCTTTTCACCGGAACGCCGCAACGGACACTCTTGCAGTGCGCAGGGGGAAACATGCCTGCATAGGTGGAACCCCGGTTACACTATTACTTTTCATCATCAATGTTTTGCACACCATCATCAAGATTCAAATTATATCAACACTGAACAACAAGAGTCTCATTAAATTTGTAAGAAATTAAAAATCCAACATGATATACAATATATGACTTTTAAAAACATAGAATGTATGGAAATTTTTTTTCACCCAAAAGTTTTCATTCCCAGAAAAAATTATATAGTTCAGGCATTCTAAAACAATATGAGCTGTTAATAAAACTGTTAAAAAACTGTTAATAAAAACTAATGACATTACTACTACTATACCATGCAACATCTCTGACCATAGAGCTGAGTTGCCCCTATACTGTTTGGGAATGATGTGGGTTAGAAGAAGTCTGATAGGGCTCCGTGATGCTCTACAGTCCTACGAGAACAGGACTAATGATTTAAAATGGATTCAACTACTACAAATATCTATGGCCGCTCCGGGACTCGAATCCGAAGCCTGTGACAGAGAGCTAGACACTCGCCCATTTAGGTCCCTTCACATGACAATAGAAAACTATTGGAAATAATTTTAAAAAAAATAAAATATGAAGTGTATGACATTTTGTTTATCCAAAATTTGTTCATAAAAAGTAGTTTATGGTAAAAATATAGTTTAGCTAGATTTAAAAAATATGAACTGTTTCTAAATCCCATGATTTTAGAAAACTATTAGAAATATATATATATATATTTTGGTATAACTTTAAAATATAAAAAAAAAATATGCTGGCGTAGCAATATTCAGTCGGATTTCATTCCGACCAAATCCCAAAATATACAACTATTTTTGTTCATGTTATCTATAAATTTGTACTGAAATTACACTCTGTCACTTCCAATCTTTCAATTGAGCAATTTCAAGAAATAGTTTTGCTGTCAGACTTTTTTAACAAACATCTATTTCGATAGATAAATATTTTAGTTTTAGTTTCTAAAGACACTATTCGATTTTAAAATGCAATATATGCTGTCAAACTATTTCATATTTTGGACACTTGAAGTTTGTATCGATCTGGCAAATAGTTAATTTATTTTTTTAACAATTCATGTCTTTATTCTAAGATTTTGTTTTATATTTTTAAAATTCCCCAATATATCGGTTATTTCTTTTTTGTATAAATGTGGGGCATGAAACAATTAAAAATTCTCCTCCACAACAAATACAACGTATAACTTTCATTCCACTCTAGGGTAAACAGCTAAATGTTTCTTTCTCTGCACAAACATTCTGTATGATATTATTTGAAATATTTGATTTAATTTAAAAGTAAGTTACGGTTGCGCCTAACGTGCTAATATGTTTTTTCCTTTGAGAATTGTCCAATAATAATTACCATTACATATATTGTAACCGCGGTACTACCTAAGTAACCCTGTTTTCTTCTAGGCACGGCACTCCCGACCTTCAGAAGAAATCGTCAGTAGGCATACAGACAACATATTAACTCCAAATAGAGAAGTGAATGCTGAACAAATTGAACATAAACTTGTGGTACCAAATAGAACTGAATGCTAAACACATATGACATAGTAACACTAAATAGAGAATTGAATGCTAATCAACTTGAACATAAACATCGGACCATCAAATAAAGATCTGAATACTAAACATGCTGAACACTAACATT